>JAIUZE010001367.1:0-156859 GCA_022085475.1 Heliosperma pusillum | reverse complement strand
TCGCCTGTGTACGACAATTCAACAACTTCGTTGAGTGTTCCATAGTAGTCAGCTCCCTCAGTCGAACTTACACATACTCCATTATGAAGTGTAGATTTTTCCAAATCTAACCCATCTTTGAAAGTGCGAAATTTGTATCCGTTAATGAAATAACGTTTCCATGTTCGCACCCTTTTCGAAGGACCTTGTGCTAAGGCTATGAGAACTGGATCTTTTAAGTTGTTTACCTATCATTGTTAAATTATTAACATATTATAATACCTTCAGGTATTAAAAAAAATTGAAAAAAAAGAGTAATCTGGTGTTAGTATGTAGTATGTACTTACTTGTCCTCTAAACCATGGGGGAAATCTTGTGTCAAATTTGTTCCAAATATCCTCGGCTGTGAGAAATTGGGGATATTCTGTTTTGATATAATTTTCAAACATCCTATATTCATTATAAAAAATGCCGAATTAAGTAATAGGTTTTACATGCATGTTGTTATAATTAATTATTAATAATTAAAGTTTCAAAGGACGATTTTTTTACTTACACTTCGTTATGCTTCAATTCTTCTAAATCACAGTTAGATAAAACATATAAGTGTGCACGCTCATATTCGTTGTCTTCTAAAAATCTTTCCCGACACTTTCCAGAACAAATTCCCCCGTGATCTTGAAAAATCTCGGGTAAGGTAGAATACGTAGGCCCTTTCGAGCGTACGTCGAGATCCTTGGCTTTTGTGTCCACGTTCTCTTCAAAATAAAAGGAACATAAATTGGCAATTTCTTCAAGCAAATACGCGTTGCATATAGAACCTTCAACACGCGCTTTATTTCCAATCTTTTTTTTCAAATGATTTAAGAACCTATAAAAAACTTGGATAAGTAGATAGACTGAAATAATTAAAGTAAAAATTGGATAATTGTGGAATTAATTACCTCTCAAAAGGATACATCCACCTATATTGCACTGGACCACCAATTTTCAGTTCATACGGCAAATGAATTGGTAAATGCTCCATTGAGTTAAAAAAAGATGGTGGAAATATCTTCTCTAACTTGCAAATGATTTCGGCAATGTTGTTCTCGAGAGTAGTTATTTTTTCCACTTGTATCGATGAAGTACACAAATCTCTGAAAAATTGGCTAAGCTCAGTTATAGCATTCCACTCATTCTTCGGAAGAAGGTGCCTTAAAGCCACTGGAAGTAAATGCTCCATAAACACGTGACAATCATGACTTTTCAATCCATGTAGTTTCAACTCGTGTTTATCAACACATCTACTCAGATCTGAAGCATAACCGTCCGGAAATCTCAAATTGGATATCCAATCACACAACACCTTCTTTTGTTCTTTATTCAAAATGAATGAATCCATTTTTCGCTGTTTAGAACAAACGGTCAACATGTCCTCTTGTGCTTGGGGGGTAAACTTTGTCTTGTTTTTCACATTCATCACCGTGTGAATCAGTTGCTCGAAAAAGTTTTTCTCGATATGCATTACATCAAGGTTATGACGAATTAATAGTGTTCTCCAATAAGGAAGTTCCCAAAAAATGCTTTGTTTCCACCACCCAACTCGAGAAACTTTTAACAAGTCCAATTCAGCTTTACTTGCATCCACAACTTTGGGAAAATGTTTCACACAATCCCACACTTCTTCACCCGTTAATCTCGTAGCAGCAAAATCTTTCTCTACTCGTCCTTTTCGAAAATTAACTTTATCTTTGCGGAAAACATGATCAGGTTGTAAAAACTGTCTATGACAATCAAACCAACTCCATTTTCTACTTTTATAAAGCCAAAACGACTTAGTCTCCTTCTCCATACAATATGGACACGCATGTTCACCAGCAGTTGACCAACCCGATAACATGCCGTAAGCAGGAAAGTCATTGATAGTCCATAATAGTACGGCTCTAAGATTAAAGTTCTGCTTTCTAGAGACGTCGTATGTGTACAACCCTGTTTCCCACAACTGCTTCAACTCCCGAATTAACGGTTGTAAATAAACGTCAAGATGTTTTTTGGGACTGTTCGGACCGGGTATAAGTAATGATAGAAACATAAAATGTATTTTCATACATAGCCAGGGTGGTAAATTGTATGGAGTGAGCATTACCGGCCAGCAGGAGTACGACTTTCCGTATTGACCGAAAGGTGCGAAACCATCAGTACAAAGACCAAGTCGAACATTTCGAGGTTCACTTGCAAAAGAAGGATGAATGCGATCAAAATGTTTCCAAGCCTCGCCGTCACTTGGATGAGACATTATCCCGCTGACACGTGGATTTTCATGATGCCACCGCATCTCTACCGCAATTAGTTTTGTGGCATAAAGTCGTTGCAAACGCGGTCCTATTGAGAAATAAGTTAAAATATTTTTCCCAACCCTTTTGCCATTTGCATTCTTTTGTTTTTTTATATCGATCTCTACCACATTTTCTACACTTATCGAGAAGACTATCATCATCCCAAAACAACATACATCCTATTTCACACGCATCTATCTTTTCATAAGGCAGTTGAAGAGCTTTAAGAATATTTTTGGTTTCATAGAAGTTACGCGTCATAACATGATTTTCAGGAATAATGTCCCCTATAAATGACGCGATACCATCTACACATTTGTGGGGTAAATTGTATTCACATTTCAAAGTTACCAACCGGGAAGCTGACTGCAACAGAGAGATACGACTCCCCTCATACACCGGTTTATTGGCATGTTCCAACATTTTGAAAAAGGCTAGTACATTAGGATTTGGAGATTCATCAACCACTTCGGCGTCAACATTTTCCATTATAATTTCATTAATGTTGTCGCGCAACGCATCCTCCACCATATCCCTATAGGGATTGTCATACCTCTCCTCAACGGGAAAATTTTCACCATGGCACACCCAATCATAATAGTCATCGCAAAAGCCCCAAAGCCCTAGGTGTTTTCGTACTTCTTGTTCGACTAAAAATTTGCGATTTCTACACTTTACACATGGGCACCTAATTTCCTTACATCTACCGTAATCTTCTTGATTCTTAACATAATTAATGAATTCATTAACGCCCATTACAAACTCCTGCCTTAATTTTTTATTACAATCCAATCTTTCATACATCCATGCCCGTTGTACTCTTTTCATTTCAAATCTACATACACGTTTATAATTATTATTATCGACTTAAATAAATATTCAAAATAATAACAACAAGAACTAAAAGTTTACTAATAGCAACAATAACAACAATAACTACTAATACACATCATATTACACACAACAAACAACAAACAACAAACAACAAACAACAAACAACAAACAACAAACAACAAACAACAAACAACAAACAACAAACAAAAAACAAACAAACAACAAACAAAAAACAACAAACAACAAACAACAAACAACAAACAACCTCCAACCTCCAACCTCCAACCTCCAACAACAACAACAACAACAACAACAACAACAACAACAACAACAACAACAACAACATCTTCCACCTGCAAAAAAAAAAAAATATTCGAGTTCATGGGGTCCTTATCTCTCCAACCTAAACCCATCTTTGAATCTTTCATACCATTAGTAAATACTAATCATTTAATTAATTGTTATGAGACGAAAATTCGGCAGCAATTCCCTACAGTTCTCCAAATACACAATGTTGAATGACTTGTCACTCTCCATATGTATTCAGAGAACATTAAAGGAACTGTCAACCAAACTTAATCGTCAAATAACAATTAAAAAAATGATTAGTATTTACCACCTAAATGGCATTAAAGATTCAAAGACAGTCCCAAAACGGGGACTATTCAAGAATTACACCTAATGCGTAATTCTTGAACGGGTACTAAGTCTATCATATATGAACAACATTTCCTTAATAATTGTGACAAAAGTAAAGCACGACAAATGACCAGGACGGAGGGAGTAATAATAATTATCTATATTAATAATTACAACAATTCAAAGAAGGGAGGGTGGCAGTGGGGTGGGGGCGGCGGCAGGGGGATTTAATCCGTCTTAAACTTAAGTGAGGAGATAAGTGAGGAGATCACCCACTTACACTTTATTTGCCCTTTATGAGGGGGATTTAATCCGTCTTAAACTTAAGACGGGTCGATCCGTCTTCAATCAAAATTTGGGAAAAGGTAGTAACTTACTAACATATTCACAACTTTAATACTCATCAATGAGGGGAAAGGGGCAGGGGAAAGAATGAGGGGTGGTCGGGTGAGTGGCAGCGGGTGGTCCGGCCAGGGGCAGGGGAAAGGGGAAAGAGAAAGGGAAAGGGAAGGGGAAAAGGAGGGGGGTGGTCCGGTGGTGGCAGCGGGGTCCGGCCAGGGGCAGGGGAAAGGGGAAGGGGAAAGGGCGTCCAAGGGAAGGGGAAAAGGAGGGGGGTGGTCCGGTGGGTGGCCGGAGGGAACAAAACACATGAAAACATAAATAAGAGAAGAAAGAGAGAGACCTGAGAGAGAGGAGGGAAGAATTTAGTGGGTCGTCGTGGTGGTCTTTGTGGTGGCCGTCGTCGTTGTTGTTGTCGTCGTTGTCGTCAATTTGGGGATTTAGGTTTAATAAAAATGATTTCGGTAAAGGGGAAGAGACGCGAGTTTAGTCATTTAAAAGACCCTGCGACGGACTTTCCGTCGCAAGTCCTTCGCAGAAATAAAGCACGTGTCAAACATTTATTTACCTTTGCGACGGAATTTCTGTCGCAAGTCCGTCGCTAAATAAGGTATTGCGACGGATATTCCGTCGCAGAAAAAAACACGTGTCTTCTACCTTTGGTCAATTTGTCAGTCAATTATTTACCTCTGCGACGGACTATCCGTCGCAAGTCCGTCGCAGTATCTTATTTAGCGACGGATATTCCGTCGCATAGTTTCCCGCCATGTGAAAAGTTGGGCGCCATATGTGAAAATGAACTGCGATGGAATATCCGTCGCAAATCCGTCGCAACTAGTAATTCCCGTCGCAAAATCCGTCGCAAGTATGTTTTTACTACGGATTACATATCCGTCGCAATATTTCCGTCGCTAATACACTATATTCTTGTAGTGTTCTTAAGCAACAAAATTTGTAAAAAACAAGTACTCACTTCACCCTCTCCCCCTCTTGAGTACCAGATCCATAAACTCAACAATTAGTATCAAAGGCTCGTGCTCTTGATAGGCTAACACCTAGAGATTAGATCCGACATATGACTCCATTAAAAGTTTCTCATGAGAATACCCACAAAAACATGGCATGTATATCACATTCTTCTTATAATTTTAATGCTAATTATGAGAAGTGTTTTAAATGCCGAAGTTATGATCATTATATCAAGGAATGCCCTATATGAAAGAAGAAATGTGTTAAGAACATTGAAAGACCAAACTTATTTCTTATGGCAATGAATTCACATTCCTCAAAATTGAAATCAAAGGATGAATCAAATCAAGAAGAAAGTCTCTCCGATTGTCTCTCCATTGTTACAGATAAGGTGCGTTCTTATTCTAGAGATGATCTTGTCAAGATGCTTAGTAAAGTTCTTTTTACTTGTAAAGAATTTCATGAAAGTAAAACTAATTTAGATGACAAGTTATCCGTTAGCCTTGATAAAATTAATTGCTTAGAAAAAGAATGCTTGAATTTAAAATTGGAGAACAAGGACTTAAATTATCTAGCTTATAATTTAGGACGTCAAATTGAGAATCATTTTGTACTATTAATAGTTTCAATGAGCAATTCTCTAAGAGGCACCCTAACATTGAAGATGATCTTGACGTAGAGATAAGAAACCTAAATTTAACTCTTTCAAAACAATTTGATGACTTGAATAAGGAATTGATATAATTAAAAGGGTATAAGTTTGTGTATCATATTACTCCACCTACATCAACATCCAATGCCAAGTTACAAGAGGCTTAAGATAGATTGAGTCATGATTTTGAAATGTTAAAGAGCCAAAATGAAAACCTTTTGAACTCAATTAGGAGATTAGAATTAGAGCTTGTAATGGCTGAAAAGATTAATTTTAAGTGGAGTGTTAATAGTAATGTCCAAAACCTTGCATATGTAAAGACCGAAAAACTTATTGAAAAAGGTTTAAGTTATTATTATCGACAGACCAATGCAACAAACCGTTCCGCGGACAGAAATGACCATTATGTCTATAATTTTCAAAAAGGTAAGTGGATTGATGTAAATAATAATTTGACATGTACTTATCACCTTAAATATGGTCATACATGCAACCCTTGTGATAAGGAAAAGTTCACTACAAGAAATCTTGTTTCAGGCGACTGTATTAAGGCGACTGATACTAGTAGTCGCCAATTTGGCGACAGAAAATATATTCGGGCGACCGAAAATAGTCGCCAAATTGGCGACTGAAACAATACTGAAAATTTTAAAAAAAAAAACACGGGCGACTGAAATCAGTCGCCAAATTGGCGACTGAATAAGCCATTTGGCGACCGATTTCAGTCGCCAATTTGGCGACTACCTTTTCAGTCGCCAAATTGGCTATTATTCCAGAAATCGCAAATCATCCGCACACTTTCTTACTTTACCAAATTTCTTCAATCAACCGAACAAACCCCAATCCCTCTACAAAACCGACACCACCACTACTCCACTCCGTCAACCACCACTCCGACCACCACTCCGACACTAGCACCACCGGATCTTTGTGCTCTCCTTCTTCTTGTGTTGCTTTGTTTGTTCTAATTGGTGAAGGTATATTTGTTCTAATTTCAATCCTTAAATTAATTTAGTTTGTTTGTTTAATTTGTGATTCCTACTAGTATTTAGTTGATTTTATATGTTTATATAAACATTTGTGATGATTATTGGTTTTAGATGTTAAATGTTTGGTGTAATTTGAATCCTTAGATTAATTGGGGGTTTTTGGTAATGGTATTTAGTTGATTTTATATGTTTATACTAGTATTTAGTTTTTGATGATTTGATAGATTTATTGTAAAGATTTGTGATGTTTATTAGGTTTTTAGATGTTATTTAGTTAGGGTTTGGTGAAGTTTGAATTAGTGTTAGTAATTGTAATTTTTATTAGTGTTGTTAGTATTGGGGTTTGATTAGTGGTAGTGTTGTTGATATTATTAGTGTTGTTAGTATTAATTTTGTTGGTATTGTTAATTTTGATTTGGGTTAGCGTTGTTAGTAATGGGGTTTTGATAATTTTCATGATTTGTGTTAGTGTTGGTAGTATAGGGGTTTTGGTTAGTGTTGTTTGGTTAGTTTTAGTATGTTAATAATATTAGTGTTATTAGTATTATTTTGTTAGTATTGATAATTTTGATTTGTGTTAGTGTATTTCGTATTAAGGTTTTGATAAATATGATTGTTTGTGTTAGTGTTGTTAATATTTGGGGTTTTGATTAGTGTTAGTATTTTTTGTACTTGTTGTGTTGGTTAATGTTTAGATTAAAATGAAGATATTGGAGCGTACATGGATGTACGAAGAAAGACTTGATAAGAAAAGACGTCCTACCGCTAGATTTATAAAGGGGGTTGCCGAGTTTATTGAATTTGCTAAACAACAAGACGAGTATGATTTAGTAGTAAAGAAACTTAGGTGTCCTTGTATTAAATGCAAAAACATGAAATATCTACATGACATTGAGGTTCAAGAACATCTTTATACAAACGGGTTTTGTCCAAACTACTACAATTGGATTTCTCATGGAGAATCTTATTTTTCACTTCCCGAACAATCTCAAATCCCACAAAATGAGAACCCATATAGAGATATGGTAGTTGATGCCTTTGAGTCTAATATTTTTAATAATGATCATATACCAATGAATGAAGAAGAACCACACCCACAAGCAAAAGCCTTTTTTTGATATGTTAAAGGCGAGTGAAAAACCATTATATGAAGGGAGCAAAATGTCATTGTTACAAGCCGCCTCTAGGATAGTAACTTTGAAATGTGAGTACAATTTTCCATTTAATTGTGTTGATGGCATTGCTTCTTTGATTGAGGATGTTATCCACGGTAATAATGTCATGACCCGATCATTCTACAATACCAAAAATGTAGTGAAAAGTCTACAACTTCCGCATTACAAGATTGATGCATGTAAGGATGGATGTATACTCTTTTGGAAGGATGATGCTTTGCTTGACAAGTGTAGTAAATGTCAAAAGGCTAGATATAAGACAATTCAGGGAAGTGTTGTCTTGAAGGGTAAAAAAGGAAAGAATGAAAAAAAGAGAGGTGAAAAGAGTAAGAAACCAATACCCGAATTTGATAATGATAATGATTAATTGGGTAAAGATATATTTATATATATTTTAATTAAGTTTTTTATGTTATTTGATGTTTTTTTTTATGTTATTAATAGTTTATGTTTATGTTTTTTTTTATGTTATTAACAATTTCTAACAATTTGAATATTTGTGTAATTGTAGATGGCAGGAGGTCGAGGTAGACAACGTGGCTGCGGTTCAAATAGACGCCATAGTACTTCTTCAGTCGACGAGGAGGAGATGGAGGTTATTGATCATCAGAGTCCGGTGGTCGAGGAATCGACCAATGACGATGAGTCCTCGGATCAGACATCGGAGATTCAGTTCACCTCGGAAGGGAAGATGATACTTGATCCCGCGGGTTTTTGGTAAGACAACGACCAATGTCTTTAATTTATTATTTTATAATTATATTACATTTTTTAACATAAATGCATACTATTCCAAAATAATATATATATGTATATATTATTTTTCAGGTTTTCGTCTCAAAAGGTTGTACGAGGTTGTACTCAAAGTACAAAGTTGAAGATGACGGGGGTTGCTCCTACTTGTTGGACCAAGGCTACATCCACACAAAAAGAGGAATGGTTCAATAATTTTAGGGTATATTTTTTTTTATATTTTGTTATATTATAATAATTATCAATTAATAATTTATTGGGTTTTTCTATATGGTAACCCTGTGTTTTTTCAAATTCTACGTGGTAACCCTACTTTTCAAAGATCACATGTGGTAACCCTCAGCTCTATTAATATGTATTGGCGTGACCCTTAACTATTTTTTCCGTCAAGTTTTCTGTTAAGTATGTGACGTGGCCAATTGAATTATAAAATTTTCTACATGGTAACCCTCTATTTTTTAAAATCCTACAAGGTAACCTTATTTGTTTTCTTACAAAATAAACACTCTAAGAAATACTTTCTTAGTGCCTCCATTTATCAATTTTAGCACGTTTTTCACTCAATTACTCCAAATAAATGTCAACTCTCGGTATCATCATATCTTTAAGTTATCATTATCGCACTTCTCCAAAAACCAGGTTCAATGATTTAAAGAATTCCACTATTAAGATTTAACCTTACGTTTACAAATGAGTCCATACTCCTCAATTCTACACAACTTTATTATGCCAATTTGTCGAATAATTGAAGTGGCTCAATGTTAGATGTTTACAACATTTCAGTTTTGGGGTATCAATGGGGTTTCCAAAATACAAGTTTTTTAATTGAATGAAACATACGAATCAAATTTGGGTTTTATATCGAACAAAGTCCGCACTATATTTTCTTTTAAAACTAGGTTAATTGATAGATAATAAGGGTTGATTTGACAATTTTGGATATGTAATTGACCAAAAATGTGAAAAAAAGATAAATTAAGGGATTATATTTTTAAGCATGTGTGATTTCTAGAAAAGGTAGGTTTATTTTGTAGGATTTTAGAAAATAGAGGGTTACCTTGTAGAAAATCTCATAAATCAATTGACACGTCACATACTTAACGGACAAATTGACGGAAAAAATAGTTAAGGGTCACGCCGATACGTACTAATAGAGTTGAGGGATACCATATGTGATCTTTGAAAAGTAGGGTTACCACGTAGAATTTGAAAAAACACAGGGTTACCATATAGAAAAACCCTAATTTATTTTACTAATACTTACCTTTTAAATTGTAGAAAACATTTGACTGGCCAGCGGGATTAGAGTATATTGTACGCCAAAGGTACAATGAGACATGCACCAGACGGTTAAGGGACAACATGTATAAGGTTGTCAAGAGGAAGAAGGAGCCGGAGCATATGAGAGGTATTAATATTTTTTTTGTTATTTGTATATAGTTATAATTTAACACATTTTATCATATTTTATAATACTAATTTAAATTGTAGGTGGTGCATATGAAGAAATGCCTAAATATCGTGAAACTCCAGAGTTTCAGGCTAAGTCGGCCCAAGAATCTACAAATAAACGAGGAGGAAAGAAAGACGGAGCGACTGAGCCTTCACATCACGGAGGATCTCGATCTTTCTTGGACCTAGTTTTGGGTGTAAGTTATAATTTCCACTTTTTCGTCCATTTGAAAATTATAACTTAAATTCTTTTTATTATTAAAATCTTCTTATACAAGTCTTTAATTTCTTCTTTTAGAAGGGTAAGAAGAAAAAAGCTAACACGCCCACGGCTCCGGAGCTCTTCCTTGACACCCTTTCCCGACTCCAAGACAATAGAAGATATTGGATAAAGCCAAAAGATAAGGAACTATATGTAAGTTTCAAACCATTTTTGGATTTTTACAATAAATTCATTTTTTTGAATGTTTAACAAATTTTGTAGCTATTTTTAATAACAATGTTTATATTTTGTAGGAAGCATTTTGCGCCGAGAAAGTTAGGCATCCCGAGAAATCCGATAACGAGATTTGGTTCGACTTGGTTAAGGGTTTCAAGAAGGGGAATGTGTACGGAATTGGCTCGGCTAAGGATGTATTCTACGAAACTCCAAGGGTAAGGATGCCTTCCAGCTCAAAACAAACTTACGAGCCGGGAGTCGTAGGTAAACTCCAAGCCCAACTTGAAGAAGAAAGAAGAAAAAACACCGAAAGGGATGAGGAACTCCGGATAATGAAAGAAAAAGTTAAGGCTTGGGAAACCATGTTCGACAACTGCAACCAAGGTCCGCCTCCCTTTCGGCGAGATTATGATGAAGGCAATGGAGGTGGTGGTATGCAAGCCGAAGCCAATATGACCCTTGGCTTTTGATATTAGTTTAGAAACTTGTTAATTGTAGTTGTTTAAACTTGGTTTTGTTAACCTTTAAGAAGATTTGTAAACTTGAGACAATTTTCTTGATATATATGAGGATGTTCGTTTCTCATCGTGTTGTTGTAAATGTGTGAAATTGTGGTTGTTTTCTATTGTACTTGCAGGCATGGTATGGTAATGAAATGGCAGGATGAAAACAGAATTTTTCGTGCAATAAAACAGGTGTTTTGGCGACTGAAATGTTCATTTGGCGACTATTTTCAGTCGCCAAACCCCCTGTATTTTTACAAATTAAAATGACTTTGGCGACTGAAATCAGTCGCCAAGTTGGCGACTGAATGGTGTAGTGGTCGCCAAATTGGCGACTGAGGGCGACTGATATCAGTCGCCAATTTGGCGACTACTTCACCTTTCAGTCGCCAAATTGGGCGACTGATTTCAGTCGCCATGTTGCTGATTTCAGTCGCCATGTTGCCAATTTGGCGACGCTTTTTTCAGTCGCCAAATTTGGCGACCGAAATTAGTCGCCCGAATTTTATTTGGCGACTAATGACAGCGACTGGGTCTTGGCGACTGATTTCAGTCGCCAAATTCATTTTAGCGACTGAAATTAGTCGCCAATATCGGTCGCCTGAATGTTGTTTTCTTGTAGTGGTTTGATTGTAAACAAGGTGATCGGACCTGTCGCAAGCCCGATACAAAGATAAATTACCCAGACTAGGCTAATAACAAATTAATGTAATTAGGGAAGTAGGGGTCGATCCTCAGGGAGATGGTGTTTCCTATATAATGCGAAATGTCTTGCAATTGGGTTTAATCTAACGAGTATCTGGGTTTTGAGGTTTTGATTTCTAAACTAATAAAAAGGCATAAATGAAAACAAAATAAAAGCAAATCAAAATGAAAACAATAAAGCAGGTGATGAATTAACAATGATGAAAAGAATCTAGGGAAGTAGGTTCACACATCTAGATTAACATATTGATGAAATTGGATTTAGAACATGCAAATAATTCATTGTGAGTTTGTAAGAATGATGTGTTCATTACAATCATAGATCAGATGGTCTAGCAGACTTTTAGGCAATTTACTAGGTCTTAATCCACCATGTCATGCTTTGTCTATTCAATTCACGTATCTCTACCTTGGAAAAGAATTCCATTTTAGTCAATGATTTTGATCAGGAATCGTTAACTATCATTATAGTCCAAACATGCATAGACACTATGTTTTAAAAGCATAATTTTCTTTTATCCAATTATCATCTTTTAATCAACCTACATGGCTACCCTACACCCTAGAAAAACGACTACTCACTCATGGTGATGTTTATATCTAAGATGATGTTAATAATGAAAACTAGGATAAACATGTTTATTTGGTTTTGACAATATTCTAAGACTCTTTATATGGCGATAATAACGTCGCTAAATTGACAATCTAATGAAATGAAATGACGATTATAACGATACTAAAATGAATCTAAGATAACATGGATGGAAAATAACAATCAAATAGAAAACATAAAGACTTTAAAACAAAAGATAAAATAGTAATACCTAGATGATGATCAACAATGATAATGACAACAATAATACAAATTCCTTACATAGAATAGTCGTTCCACGAATTACAACGCTTGAACCACTTAAAAAAGATTACAAAGATTAAATTCTTATTGTTCTAGGCTAAGGATTTGATGTAGAAAAGACAGAAATAAACTTAGATACTAAAGATGAAAAGAAGAAGAAAATGATCTAGACAAGAGAAGAGAGGCTAGATTTCTCTCCTCCTAACCTAGGTTTTCTAATCTAAAGAGAATTGTAAGAAGAGAAGAGAAGTGAAGTATGAAGAGATATGTTGAGAAGAGTGGCTGAGGCATCCTTTATATAGCATTAGGGATTTGTGGGGGAGGGGTCATGCATTCATCACATATGACAAAAATGAGGAAGTCGAAGCAAAAGTGCGGATCAGCAGAGATCCCCGATCGGGTACACCACTTACCCGATCGGGTAAGTTGTAATCTGGGTCCTTTGACTCTCGTTTCATCTCCCCTTGCATATGACTTGACTTTCATTATCCCCCTTGACCTCTTGAGTCGGGTTTGTTGATAGGGTTTGATGTAAAATGATGAATTCTTCACCTAACTGATTGATCTTCTGACAACTGCGAAACTGTCTTTACTTCTTCTCTCTTTTGAGTCAGTGAACCTTCTTGAAATGCCTTTGTCTTGGTCAAGCTTGATTCTTCAAATCGTTGGGTTCTAGGCAAATGCTCGGGAATATAGAAAAAGGGCGTAGAAACGTCACTTTCCCTACAAAACAGGTTAGAACATAAGAATTCGCCTAGAAGACGATATTAGCTCATAAAATGGCTTAACAAAGCACAAATGACATACAAAACCGAGCTAAATTGGGGTTTAAAATCATACAAATATTCACTTATCACAAGGTCACAAGTTGGTTAAAAAGAAATGGATTAGAAAGAACTTGCTTGCTACAATGACTAACCAAAAAGGACCCAAAATTGTTTGGGTACCCAAGTCCAAAGTATAATTTGTTTTGCAGGCTAAAGTGAGAGGGAGCAACATGCGTTGATCAAAATAACTTTCGTAGCTCATGATGCATATGGACGATGTTTTTGACCTCTCACATAGAGTTTACAAAGTGGAGGTGTGATACATGAATTGGTAAGGTGTTTCAAGGTTATTTTTACTTCAAGAAAGGATGGTAAGAAATTCTCAACTCTTAATCTTAATGTTAAACAAATATCATGGAAAGTATAAGAGGGTAGTTGGTATGTATATTTTTAAGCTCTTGGTTTACTACCTATTATGTTGTATTCTTCATCTTGGTTATAAGATATATCTAACATCATTAAGCATGTGTGCAGATTAAGAAGAAGAACAAGAGAGCCTACGAGAACTTGATGAGTAAAACCAGAAGCGTGTCAAACAGTCTACTAAACTGTTTTGAAAGAAGCGATCTAAAGTTCCGGGGGAATTGGACAGTCATGTCATTGTTCAATCAGACATCTGACAGTTCAGAGGGATCGAATAACACAAATGAAGAACACACGCTAAATCAATGTGAACGGAGCAAAGTATGGCACTTGGAACCCGACCCAAAGATCGTTCCGTCATATGAACCAAATGGGTTAGGCAGCAATTATGGGATTACGGTATGATTATTATTGGTGTGCCTATTTTTTTGTGATAACATGAGTGCAATTATTATTTCATAAAATCCCGTTCAACATTTTATGACAAACTTTCTTTGTGACATTGTAGAAAAAGGGAACATTTGCTTAAAATTTTGTAAAACCGAAGATCAATTATCCGACTTTTTTACTAAACCTTTAGCAAGAGAACAATTTGAGAAAATATGATTGGAATTGGGTCTATTACACTGTAACTCGTAGTTAATTATCCACTAAAGTTTTCCTCTATGATTGACTAGAAAAAGACTCGTAGTGTCATTGAGTTGGTAATTCTCCATTAGTTATGGAACATGGTTGTAGTTTGTCTAGTCTGATCCTCTTCTCATAAACTAGTAACAGGTTTGACAATTTGGCGTTTGTAATTAACTTACATATTCACTTTGTTCTCAAATAAAGGCAAAATCCAAATAACCCAAAAATAAGCCAAATACAACCCATAACTTACCAAACCAAAATTGGACAGTCCTCTGCACTTTACAGTTGAGAACCCATAACCCTAACCTTGTTTTACCAAAACCTATCTATAATAGATAGGACGCACCAAATCAATTTGACTACCCATTTAACCTTCAACCCAAAACTAATTTATACCTTCACCTATAATTTATTTTGGTTTGAGTATATTGCTCTTGAGTTTCTTTTCTTCGTGACATATTTAAGAGAATAATGATATTTTCACATGTTTTCATTTTTTACTTTCATCGGGGAATTTTGACGGTGTTATAGTTTTTTGATGGAGATTCTCATTAAAACAGAAGTTTTTATGAGAAATGAGAAAGAGTTCAAAAATAAATGATGAAAAAAAAATGATTGATGAAAAAAAAAGTGAAGAAAAAAAAGGAAGAACCAAAAAAAAAGAAAAAATATGAGCACTATGTAATGATTCCGTTCCTCATTTATTTCTAATCTCTTACGTTTTTCATGTTCTTCAAAACTCCACATGCATGTATCTGGATCTCTATAAAATTCTTTCACGAACTTTAGATATCTCATGTACTCTTTATACTCATACTCAAAGTCAATTCTAACTTAATCACATTAACTGAAACCCTTCATTACCCTTCATAAACTTGCTCTCCCTCGACCTATCCCTCCAAATCAGCCTAACCCATCTATTGCCTATTCTATTTTTGTGGATGTGTTTGTATATGGTGCTCTCGTTGGTTGTTTTGAACTAGTTATTATGATGTCTATGTGGATTGTGTGTCGGCAGCTATTTCCTTGTCTTTGTGGCAATGAGTGTGTGTAGACTATTTTGATTATCTTTCTCTTTTTGATGATTTGAAGAGGTGGAAATAGTGGTGGATCTCGTACCTAGTAGCTACCAATCGTTAGACCTTTGACTATGAAGTTTTCCTCTTAACGTTTCGAAAAACTAAAGGTTCATTTCAACTATGCTGATTTTAGAGTGGTTCTTATTTCTATCAATTGTCATGATTATTATTGTCTTACTATCTTGTATTGTGGGGGAACTTGTCACTAAGGACTTGCCATCATTAAAGGGGGAATTTGTTGAACCATGTGACTTGATGATGACAAGTCTGTGCTACTTGTTGTTCTCTTCTACTTGGTCAATACTGTCAAGATTCATTCAAGGTCATTCAAAAGAGAATCATATTTTGAGGGGGAACTTAATTTGAAAGATTTGCCATCATCAAAAAGGGAGAAATTGTTGAGCTATGTTCTTTTGATAAGCTACGTTCTTTTGATGAGCTATGTTCTTATGATGATGACAAGTATTTCATATAATGTTTTCCTTGTGCTAGTAATGTGTGTGTTCTCAAGTATGTATAGGTTCAAAAGATATTTAATGAAGACAAGAAACTTGAAGAGAAGTGTGTCGTTGTTTAGTGTCATGTCTGTTGTAAAAGTAAAGGAACGAGCAAATATATTACTGAGCAATAATTGAACAGACCGCTGAATTGTTCAATTGAGATCTGGTCCATGGGCACTGCTGAAAAGATTTTCCGAAATCTTTTCTTAAAAGATATTTCGAAATAAAATATTTTATAAACAATATTATCTTTATGAACAAAACTTTCAGTTCATAATAGAATTTGAGGATCAAAATCTTGGAAGTTATTTTTGCTTGGAGGATAAGTAAAAAGATCTTTTTGTTATCTTAAAATATTGTAGAATTATCTTCTCTAGATATATTATCTCTTTGCTTTATTTGAGCAGATTTAGTTACTAACACTTCTTCTATAAATACAAGACAATTATTTCAGAAATAATCATCTTTTTCTTCTACTTTAACGTTTTTGAAAAATTGGTATTCGTGCTTTAAACTTTTAAATTCATTTTGCAAATATTTTCTGAAAAGGTCTCTGTCCATCGGATTGAACAGTTCGTGACTGTTCCATTTTCGACTCTGTTATGTATTGCTCAATTCTCTTACTTATAAAGAATTCAATTTCCTCGATCTATCAGTCTTATATGAAGATATTGTAAAAGTGACACATTTAATTGAAATATTCCATATCTAAAGAGAGAGCTTTGGGGTGCTAAGAGTTTAGCCCTCAAATCTACACAACTAGAGTTATTTGTGGGGTGTTGGGGTATAAGGTGGTTTGTACTAGAGTTGCACAACTGGAGTAGGTTGTGGGAGTTTCTTTGTTGTCGGGGATGATTATTAAAGAAACATTATTAAGAGAGATAGTGGACGTATACCTTAAGAGTGTACGTAGGTCGAACCACTTAAAAATCGCTTGTGTTTTGTTTCGATTTAATTTGCTTTATTTTGTTTATTGCTTTTTATAATCGTGCACGCGTCCGCAAACAGAAAGACTCGACCTATAGTATTTTGTGTTTATCCATCACGATTGCTTTCATAAGATAACAAACGATTTCCTTAATACATTCGTTATTGATTTCGTTTTATTTGAGCAAATTATCACGTACTCTTCAAACAAGTAAGTCGATTGAACAATACGACAGACTGTTCAATTTACAATCAGTACTGATAATTTGATTTTTAGTTTCTTAAGCAACAAATTTTGTAAAAAGAGTACTCAATTCACCCCATCCCCTCTTGAGTGCCGGATCCATAAACTCAACAATGTATAAGTGTATTATACTTTTAAGGTTTAGATTGAATTTTATCAATGAAACTTGTAAATTTGATCCCCAAAATTAGATGTCCGGTTCATGCGTTAATGGTTGAACTCGGCCTTAGCCGCTGCACTTCTTCATCGAGTATATTATGTGTACAATGGCATCTCATGGTTAAATGGTTTAAACAATAATCCTCACATAACCCTTCGTAATATATGGATAATATACACTTATCTAGTACATTTTTAAACATAACATTAGATATCGTGATGGAAGGTATAAATTTGGGTACATGACTCTGACTATTCCTGAAGCCCACCAATTAGTAAAGCTTCGTTCTAACTCTTGTTATAGATCAAAGAATTTCGGCCTCCATTTGCGTAGGTTTTGGCAAGTAGACTTTTGATCCTTCATTTTTAAGGTTGGGACTTATTCGACGGTCTGCTTTTCAATCTTTTGTAGCTTGAAAAAAGCCTTATTTAGAGGAGATAATGGAACCGTGGACGATAGAGTAGTTTGAACATATTCATAACCAGAGTTTTAACCCACAAGTGATAAGGAAATTTTGTATGTGTTCTAAATCTAAAATAATACGCTTGGGTGATTGACAAGCGAATTTAGACTTGAATTCACGTGTACATATAGGATATAGATCCATATGAACAAAATTTTTCTAAATCTTCTCTATCATATTGTAATACTCAATCAAAGAGTAAGTTTTCTTACTTGACCTTGTTAAGAGTTTTGTTAAGTTCATATAACTCAAGAATATTAAGCTAGCCATACCTTTGAAAAATCCCAACCCATAATTCTTTGGAAGATGGAGGGCACTACAGACTATTCCAAAGTTGCTTATCCAATATATTTAGAATCCACCTTAAAAGAAGAAGGTCAAATCTAATCCATGCACTCATTATACTTTATTTATGTCTGTTTCATCAAGTATCATACATTCTGTAATACTCCGTATATCTATGTGTTGGGGCTCGGCCGAGTAGAGCTTACTCGACCGAGTACATTGAGTATAGGCTACTCGACCGAGTAAAATTGGCTCATGTCTTTTGGTAGGTTCTGATCTCGCGTACTCGGCCGAGTGACATCGGCACTCGGCCGAGTGAGCTGTACTCGACCGAGTACACATTGTACTCGACCGAGTGCGACAGTTTTTGGGGTTAGATCGGACGAGTGATTAAAGGGTTATTACGAGGAATTAGTTTCACAATCAGTTTTATGTAAACATAAATTATAGAATCTTGATTAAAGCGATAATTACTGAAAGGTACTTACGTGGTGCAGCCATCAGATCTGATAATAAAGTTACTTGAGAAAGATAAATAACAAACCCTTATTGCTTTGCCTTCTCCTACCTTCCTTATTCTCTAATTCACTTTCTTTCTTGTGTGTTGGTGATATGAATGAATTAGGTTAAAGCACAAACAGGTGTACTTATATAGAGAGGTGGCAGGAGGGGCTTTATGGAATAAGTAGTCAGTTATGTAAATAGCCTGTAACTATTTACCATAATCTACTTAAACTAGGACTCCTAATAAAAACCCGAAACAATATATTTAACCATTATTTAATTAAGGCAACTAATATCAGTAATTAGGTCCACACAATAGAGAATTAAATAATATTAATATAATAATTCTTACATTCTCCCACTTGGACCATATTACTGATTAAAACATAATGTCACACTTAATTATAACATAAGGCGCGTAGACGGTTAAATAAATACATAATGGGTTTATCTTAATTACCCTGATCATGCCTGAATAACTGGTTGAGTCATGGCGGAGACACTACTATAAAAGAGAAGTGGTCCTTCCATGTACTACGGACCAATCACTTAGAACAATCAGTCTGTACAAGGAGTAAACATAATCCCCAAATAATGTCCTTGAGGAAAAGGATCGATTCTGTTAATCGTGCAACATCAATGTATACAATAACAATAATACGATACAGAAAATTGTTCGGAAATCATCATCATAATAAAACATAAGTCGATTAATCAAAACATAAGTGTCATTATTACAAAGCACTAGCATGATCCAAACATAAACGAAAAAGCCTTAATGATTATCCTCCAGACCAATATCAATAGCATGCTTCATAAATGTCTTTGGAGGTAATCCCTTAGTTAAAGGATCTGCTATATTAGCACTAGTCATAATGTGCTTAATTGACACAGTGTTTTTCCGAACTTCCTCCTTAACTGACAAGTATTTCATTTCCATGTGCTTTATTCCTTTAGAATACTTGTCATTCTTCGAAAAGAAGATCGATGCGGTATCATCACAATAAATTCTCAACGGCCTTGCATCATAATGCATAATGCTAAGCCCTGAAGGAGAATTCCGCAACCATAAAGCTTGAATAGTAGCCTCAAAGCACGCTACAAATTCAACTTCCATAGTGGATGAGGCAATAATTGTTTGTTTAGCACTTTTCCAGGAGATTGCTCCCCAGCTAAAACAAACACATAACCAAAAGTGCTTTTCCTTGAGTCCACGCATCCACCAAAATCTGAGTCAGCATATCCAATAACCCATTTCAGGATTGGACTGATATCGACCCAACATACCTACTGCAAAACTTATGTCAGGTCTTGTACAGACCTGCGCATACATTAAGCTTCCAACCAGAGATGCATAAGGAAAGTTTTTCATGGTATTTCGTTCTAGCTCAATCTTAGAATACATACTTAAGTTGAACTTATCCCCTTTCTGAATAGGAACATCATTGGGATTACATTTTACCATGTTGAATCTTTCTAAAACTTTACTGATATAGGCTTTCTGAGACAACCCTAATGTCCTTTGTGATCTGTCTCGAGATATTTCCACCCCGATCACATAGGACGCCTCTCCCATATCTTTCATCTCAAAGTTGCTTGATAGGAAATCTTTAGTTTGACGTAATAGTCCCAAATCACTGCTTGCTATAAGTATGTCATCGACATATAGAACCAAAAATGCAAACTTACTCCCACTGATCTTCAGGTATATACACTGATCAACAGTGTTTTCTTGAGACCCAAAGGAGGTAATGGTATTATGGAACTTAATATACCATTGTCGAGAAGCTGGCTTAAGTCCATAAATGGACTTCTTTAATATACAGACTTGTCCTCTTTGTCATCAATAATGAAGCCTTCAGGCTGAGCCATGTAGACTTCTTCTTCCAAACTCCCATTCAAGAATGCCGTTTTCACATCCATTTGATGTAGCTCTAAATCAAAATGAGCTACAAAAGCTAAAATGATCCGTAATGAATCCTTCTTAGAAACTGGAGAGAAGGTTTCATTATAATCAATGCCTTCTTTCTGATTAAAGCCTTTAGCTACCAGTCTGGCTTTATGTCGTTCAATATTACCTGAGGAGTCGCGCTTGGTCTTAAAGACCCACTTGCAGCCGACAGCCTTATGACCTACTGGTAAATTGACCAACTCCCAGACCTCATTCTTAGCCATAGACTCCATTTCTTCTTTCATGGCATTAATCCATTTATCGGAATCATTACAATTCATAGCTTGTGAAAACGTAACCGGATCATTATCAATACTAATGTCAAATTCACATTGTTGTAGATACACATAGTCATCTGAAGTAGTTGGCTTTCTAGGTCTTGTGGACCTTCTTAATACTATTTCAGGGGCTGTATCAACAACTTCAGTGGCAATGTTATCATTCGGGAGTGGAGGGTCATCAACGTTAGGTTCCACAATATTGACTGGGTCAACATTATCATTATGTGGAACATCATCAATTGAAATTGGGGGCAAGGAAGCTGGAATTGCCACCCTAACTTCATTGACTATGACATCCCTTACCTGATCACTCCCACTAACTTCGCCATTCTCAAGGAATTTGGCATTTCCGGTTTCTACAATTCTTGTTCTGTGTGTAGGACAGTAAAACCTATACCCTTTAGACTTTTCTGGATAACCGATAAAGAACCCACTAATGGTTCTTTGATCGAGTTTCCTTTCATGTGGATTATAAATGCGTGCCTCTGCTGGGCATCCCCATATATGCAAATGTTGAAGACTCGGTTTCCACCCTTTCCACAGTTCAAATGGTGTCTTTGAAACTGCCTTACTGGGAACCCGGTTTCCAACATACACAGCAGTCATAAGGGCATGCATCCACAACTTCATGGGTAAGTTGGTATTACTCATCATTGTCCTTACAGCCTCTAATAGGGTTCGATTACGCCTCTCAGCTACACCATTCATCCATGGAGAACCAGAAGTTGTGTACTGAGGGACAATACCCAAACTTTCATGGAGTTTTGCAAAGGGACCAGGATGTTGTCCTGATTCATCATATTTGCCATAATATTCACCACCTCTATCTAACCTTATGATTTTCACTTTCTTTCCCAATTGCCTTTCCACCTCCTTAATGTAAACCTCTAAAGCGTTTACTGATTGAGATCTTTCATGCAAAAGGTAAAGATAACAATAACGTGAATAATCATCGATAAATGTGATGAAATATTTCTCTCCGCTCATGGAGGGAACATCAAATGGACCACAAATGTCTGTATGTATAATTTCTAATAGACGCAGTGCTTCTTGTGGACCCTTTCTTGGTGTGTTTGGTTTGCTTACCTTTAATGCATTCCACACACGTCCCAAAATCCGTAAAATCAAGAGAAGGTAACATATTGTTTTTAACTAATATGTTCATTATTTCTCTTGAAATATGGGCCAAACGTTTATGCCACAAGAAGAAGGAACTTTCATTAGAGCCTGTATCTAGCCACCATGTATTAGAAGGAATTTCATCATAATTTGATTCGAAACATACTAAAGCCAAAAGCTTATCCTTCTTTTCGAATCAATTCTCACGCTTTATGCAGTCTTGCTGAAAGTGCCCAGGTTTCTACAGAAAAGGCAACTTTACTGCTTCTTAATTTCCTTCTTTATGCCAGTTGCAGACGGTTTATCAGAAGGGCTTAACTTAATGCCCTTTCTGTTTCTAAACTTACCTTTAGATTTCCCGCTTACATGATGCACATGATGTGCCTGGGGATAAGTTCAGACATAAGCCTTCCAGCTACCGCTTTCTCGGTAGTCTGAAAGCGTTCCTTAATGATTTCCATGTACTTACTGGCTGTAGTACAGCC
The DNA here is from genome assembly GCA_022085475.1 of Heliosperma pusillum. Lineage (NCBI taxonomy): Eukaryota > Viridiplantae > Streptophyta > Magnoliopsida > Caryophyllales > Caryophyllaceae > Heliosperma > Heliosperma pusillum. Next base: position 134,436 of record JAIUZE010001367.1, on the reverse strand, counting down.
TATCTCCGAAATGGAGGACTTAATGTTTAGTGCAGTGGTAATTCGTAAGAACTTTAAGCAAAGACTGTCATGTTATTGAGAGAGCTTTGCAACGGTACTGCATTATGAATAATGCTTAGAACATTGGCTTTGAGTTTATCACACAATAACAATTATGACTAAGACTTGAAACTTAAATGAGTAACTTATAAACATTCATTAGGCGATGGGTAGTATCTGTGGACAACCTACGCACGCTTAATTACATAATCAAGAATACTCTCTTTATTGGGTGTTTTACTTTAATGTTAGGTTACCTGTGGGTAAAACCTTAATACGAGTTATTTTACCCCATTAGATGCTTAGTCGGATATTCACTGCATAATTTGAGTCCACTGTGGTGAACATCAACATAATGTGAATGCCCAATTTAAATACATTATGAGATCTTATCGCGTACGAGATGAATTCACTGTGGTGAATTTCAACACGTCATAATGCGGATGTCTCCTTTAATCAATACTTAAGATATAATTAATATTCAATAAGAATGTATGTTTAGTCGGATATTCACTGCATAATTTGAGTCCACTGTGGTGAACATCAACATGATGTGAATGCCCAATTACATTATGAGATCTGATCGCGTACGAGATGAAATCACTGTGGTGAATTTCAACTCATCATAATGCGAAGGTCTCCTTTAAGCATAGTAACATAATATTATGCGAGCATACAATGAAAACGAACAATAAGTATTGAAACAGCACGGGAAGACCTCGACCGAGTAAAACATCAGCTCGATCGAGTAGAAAATAAACTTAAACACCTCGATCGAGAACAACTTTAGCTCGATCGAGAAGAAAACAAAGAAGAACCCCTCGATCGAGTACATCTTTAGCTCGATCGAGTACAAGGCAAAACAAGACCCCTCGATCGAGTAAACAATAGCTCGATCGAGCAGGATCAAAATCATAAGGTCTCGATCGAGTAGAGCATTTGCTCGATCGAGCAGAAATAAAAGCATAAGGGCTCGATCGAGTAGAGCATTTGCTCGATCGAGCATAATTAAAAGCATAAGGGCTGGATCGAGTAGAAAATTAGCTCGATCGATCAGAATTATAAACATAAGGGCTCGATCGAGTAGAACATTAGCTCGATCGAGCAACATCATTATTAAACAAGGCATCTCGATCGAGAAAGACTTTAGCACGATCGAGAACAAGGCAAAAGGGAACCACTCGATCGAGTACACCATCAGCTCGATCGAGCAGAAGCAAATCAGAAGAGACTCGATCGAGTAGGCAGTTAGCTCGATCGAGCAGAAGCATAAACAAACCGCCTCGATCGAGTGAGCATTAGCTCGATCGAGTAGGTTAGACAACAGACGGCATTCATACGCATAATAAACATAATAATCATTCAAATCGAATTAGGCAGCGCAAAACATCATCATAAATAATCATCATAAATAAAATAAAACGAAATAATTCGATTAGGCAGCGGAAACGATCATCATAACAGGATACGCTATCAATCATGAGGGTATACAATAAATTATGAATAAATGTTACAACATCATGATTAAAACATTAAATTCATTCATAAAAACATAATTAGAACATTAATCAGAATTACAACTATAATCACAACCATGCTCTGATACCACATGTAAACATAAATTATAGGATCTTGATTATAACGATAATTACTGAAAGGTACTTACGTGGTGCAGCCATCAGATCTGATAATAAAGTTACTTGAGAAAGATAAATAATAAACCCTTATTGCTTTGCCTTCTCCTACCTTCCTTATTCTCTAATTCACTTTCTTTCTTGTGTGTTGGTGATATGAATGAATTAGGTTAAAGCACAAACAGGTGTACTTATATAGAGAGGTGGCAGGAGGGGCTTTATGGAATAAGTAGTCAGTTATGTAAATAGCCTGTAACTACTTACCATAATCTACTTAAACTAGGAATCCTAATAAAAACCCGAAACAATATATTTAACCAGTATTTAATTAAGGCAACTAATATCAGTAATTAGGTCCACACAATAGAGAATTAAATAATATTAATATAATAATTCTTACATTTTACGCTTTCATAATCACACCCTTGCTTTTCCAAATTCTCTATAATTCCTCAAGGAGCCTTTGATCATCTCGTGCCGGATTTGATTGTTTGCATTGCCTCGATTGATTACCTTGGTACGTATGCCTGTTTATGATTCATTTGTGATTATTGCAGTAACCCTAATTGAATTGGGGGAAAGGGAATGAACTTTGTATTGATTATATGATTGTTGATTTTTTAGGGGGGACTTCATAGAAGAACGATTCTGATTACTTGTGCTATTTGCGGATTATCAATAAGGTAGGGTTTCCCTACTCAGTGTTGCATTAATAATTGATGTGATAAGATGTTATGATTCTTGTTATGGGATTGATGATGGTGTTGATGGAGTTCGGGTTTCGGGTTGTTGACAATTGTTACTATGTTACTATGGTTACTATGATTGGTGATTCTGTTGGGAGACGGATCACACCTTGAGTTCGCCCCCGTGGTTATCCTGCCACGTGCGGGATGTGCACATTAATGATCCGGGTTCTCTCGCTGTGGTGAGAGAGGCTGTCGACGCCTGTGGCTGCGGTCCAGGGTCAATAGGTGGTTTTGTAGAGCAGGCTGGTAACCTGAGTATATTGAGGTATCCGCTGCGGTGGCCCTCTAGTTTCTCTTTTCCCTTGTGCTTATATTGTACGTTGGTTGGTATATGCAAATACTGACCCCGTTATTGTTTTACAAAACTGATGTGGTTCATTGGGGAATGGTGAGCAGGTGATCGCAGGTAATTGTTAGCTATGCGTTGGGATTAAGATAGGATCACCTGATTGAGTCTATCTTCCGCGTGTCAGTTTGGAGTCGTGAACATTAGTAGTATTTTCATTATGTTGAACATTGCTAGTTATTGTTATTACGATTTCAGTATGGAGTTTAATTATTTGGTCAGATGGTATGCCATTTGTTTGGGATTGTGTGTTGATATTAAACCTATTTAATTAAATGTCGTTTCTTTATTGCTTGTTGTGATGTTACTATCTCGTGCAACCGAGATGATAGCACTCTCGTGTGCAAAAAGGGTCTTATAAGGCACCTTGGTTTATGGGGTGTTACACATTCTCTAGCAATAAATCTAATTTTGTTTTTTTGGAGAATAAAGCTTGAATGACATCTTTTTGCCATTTAAGAAAAATTAGAACTATCGAATATATTGGATGTTAAATGATGATTAGGCTTATCACTAGAAAACAAGAAACAAAGGGTCATCGATTAGAAGGAAAATCATAATTTTTTTTAGGTTCTATAACCTAGGCCATAATGATAAAACTTGTGTAAAAGTAAGAAGCGATTAAGAAAAACCGACTACGGCGCAGGCTGTTGTCTTGAATTTATTAGTTTCTAATTCGAACGACAATCTGATTAGGGCTTTCCTAATTTCTCTTTGGGCTAGGATTTATGTATGGGCTTTTCTGTGTTATTTTGTAGCGGTGTTAGAAGGTACTATAAAAACTCTCTAAGCTGCAATATGGAATTTATGTATATCATAACAATTAGAATCTAAAAATATGAAATATGAAATCTCCTTAATATCAATAAAATTGTCCTCCCATCTACGCTGTGCACGTAGCTAACATACCACTAGTGATTCAGGTAAATTTGTGTGTGGCTTTATTTACGTTTTTCCTTATCTTTTATCTCTTCTATTATAACGTAAATGATTCAAAAGAATGACAATTGATACCAAATGAAACTATGAATCACTATTAAAGGTGTTGATATAGTTTGTATGAAAGAAAAAGAGGAGCTGAGGAAATTGGTTTCAGAGAAATGAATGATTTATATAGATAAATAATACCGCCTCCCTTCAACTTCACTCTACCATATTCAATTTTGTCCACTATTCATGTGTGAGCTTCTAATTGTAATGTTCTCTCAATTAATAAGTGAAAATATATTCATGTGTGATCTTGTTTGATTCGTCTTTACGAGTACATTAAACATATTCAATTTTGTCCACTATTCATGTGTGAGCTTTTATAATTTTTGCAAATAATACGTAGCTAACGATATTTACCTCGTAAAACACGCGTTGGCAAACGTGAAAAAGTAAAGTGGTAGAGTGGAGTTGAAGGGAGGAAGTATTAACAAGGATCTTGATAACGACATCCCCGGGGGCACATGTTAGTCTCAGAATTCAAACAAACTTTATAACAATCAAATTGAAAAAAAAAACATAATTTAAACTACCCATCAATTAAGGGTTACTGCCTTACTGGCAAATGACAATAGTCATCAAATCTAAAACCCAATACTTACCCATCAATCATCCCATCAAAAGCCATTCTACCAACCACTAGCTACCAAAACCTCGCCACCACACAGGGCTGCGACCAGCCATGCCAACCATTTCTCTCTTCCTCACAACTAGGAATGCAAATCATACATCATACTCCTATAATCTTAAATTTTATGGGAAAAGGATTTAGGGTTCGATTTTCTTGAAAAATCGAATGCTAGAAGTATCAGCGGAAAAGAATTGTGTGCATTCTCATTAATACGTTTGGTATTTATACAAATAGAAGTTAGGGCAAAAGCACATAAGCTAGGCCCAAACCCTATATCATAAGACTTAGTCTATTAACCCCTCTCAAGTGGGAGCGTACAAATTCAGAACGCCCAACTTGCCAATGAGAAACATAAAACGGGTCACACCAAGGACCTTTGTGAAAACGTCGGCCAGCTGCTCGGAAGTAGACACATGAGCCGACGAAATAAGACCATCCTTAATAGCATCACGAACAAAATGCAAATCTACCTCAATATGCTTTGTTCTCTCATGGAAAACAAGATTATTAGCGATATGTAACGCGGACTAACTATCACAAAACAAAGGATCAGCCTTGGGATGAGACACACACAAATCCAACAACAAAGCTTTCAACCACTTAATTTCACAGGTAACAGCAGCAAGAGAGCGATACTCAGCTTCCGCAGATGAACGGGAGACCGTAGCTTGCTTCTTAGTCTTCCAGGACATGGGAGAAGAACCAAGGAAAACAAGCCGACCCGTCAACGACCGACGAGTAAGAGGGCAAGCTGCCCAATCAGAATCACACCAACCAGTAAGACTTAAGTCGGATTCAGAACGAAGTAAAATACCTTGTCCAGGAGTGCTTTTCAAATAACGTACAGTGCGAAGGACAGCCTCCCAATGCTCGTGACGAGGCGTCTGAAGAAACTGTGACAAAATGTGGACAGAATAGGCCAAATCAGGGAGAGTCACGACAAGATAACCAAGTCGACCAACTAGGCGGGGATACGGCTCCGGGTCGGTAAGCACCGGACTATCAGGCCGTCCTAGATGATGGTTCACTTTAAGTGGAGTGGAGCTCGGTTTGCACCCGAGAAGGCCTGTGATAGGATATATCGCACACCTATGCAAAGATAAATTTCCATAGACACAAATAAATGTAGTACGAGGGGTCGAACACAAGGAGACGGGAATTTCGTTATGAAATGCTATGAATGGACTACTATCAAAGTCGGTTTATTGGTTTGGTTTGGTTTGATGTTTAGCTAACTATGATGTAAATTCAATAATATTAAAAGAGTCTAGGGGGTCGGGTCACTCATGCAAATACGTAAATGCTCATGTTAAACATAGGAATTCTTAATATTGTTAATTGTTTAGGCTAAAGACACCCATCTCTCGATATTAGTGTCAACCTTAGGTCGAGTCCTAGAGAACTTTCGTTGTGACTAGAGTCGTCCTACTACACATGCTTAGTCTAATCCGATTCCGTGCCTCTCGACTTATAGAATGAATTAACAAATTTAATCAATGCAATTGGCCAAATAACAAGGATTAACAAAACAATACAAGCATGTGATAGAAACAATTTACCAATATTAATTTGATATTATTTTAACATTTACAACTTACTAATTATGCATGGCTTCCTTAATCCCTAGAAAAATGAAACTACTCACTCATGTTGATAATTAGACTAATAGTATTTGAAATAATAAGCATGATGAATATAAAGTTATAAAGGAAAACAACTTGTTAATAAAATGTACTACACTAAGTGAATGAAATTACTACTAGCAATTCTAATGTAAATAACAATGAAAACTTGATTAGCTAGTGTTACGATTAACTAAATGACTTGTAAAGTAAAGGACGAAAGTGAATACTAACATAAAACTAGAATTAGGATTACCGCAATAGAGAAATATAACTCGGAAATGAAGAACAAATAACCCAAATGCTTGAATGGAAATATTGAATTACAACTTTGAAATGTAACCAAGTGTTTGAACAAAGTAATAACTAAATGTTTAACTAATTATGAAACTAAGAAAAACTTGTGTGCTTAAGTTAAGGGAAATATGATGAAAAGATATGAGAAAAGCTATGAAAGATATGTGTAAAAGATGAGTAAAAAGATCTCCCTAAGTGTCGAAGTCCCTCTCCTTTATATAAGGAGAGGGACTTGAAACGGTTGTGATCACAGAAGCCAAACCCCGATCAAGGCCTGGGAACCCCGATCGGGGTTTCCTTAATCCGGGTACATTAGCTTAATTGCTCCATTTAATTCTTAAGGAATCCTAAGCTATGCCTTTAAGCACCTTAATTCTCCGGTTAATTGCATAGTTTTGGGATTCCTTGAGCATCCAAATGAGCATCCTATGCTTGAGTTTGTGGGCTCCTTGCTTTGGGCTTCATTTTTGGTTTTGCATTTCAATCCATTTCACAAATCGACATGCTTGGCTTGTAATTCTCCTTTCATGGTACATTTTGCTTCCATTAGCTTGTTGGACTTTGGTGCTTGCTAATTGTGTTAGGAAAAAGCCTATAAATGCTTAGATTCCTACAAAACATAGCAAAAACGAGCAATGCACCTCGAACACGTAATTAACTCACAAATATACTAAGCAAAGTATAATAATCATGTAAAATCGAGCTAAATTAGGGAGTAAAATCATATAAAAACTAGACATATCAGCCTGTTTCCGAGACAATATCCAATGCGTATTTTCGTCGGCACAAAAAAATACCATCAGAATTTCGTGCCACCTCTAAACCCAGAAAATATTTCAGTGTGCCCAAGTCTTTCATATGAAAACACGAGTGCAAGTAATCCTTAAAGATACAGAGAGCAGCGGAATCATTAGCAGAAATAATTAAATCATCAACATAAATAAGAGTATTTACTTGAATATTTCCTCGACGGTAGGTGAACAAAGAGTAATCCGAGTGACTTTGAGCAAACCCATAATTTTTCAAGGCCGATGCCAGCTTGGCAAACCAACGACGTGGTGCCTGTTTCACGCCATAAAGAGACTTTCTCAAACGGTAGACCATTCCTGGCATAGTAGACGTAAACCCTGGTGGTAATTTCATATAAACCTCTTCATTCAAATCGCCGTGCAAAAACGCATTATGAACATCCATCTGGTGGAGAATCCAGTTCTTAGCAGCGGCGACAGCAAGAAAGGTCCGAACAGTGCTCATCTTTGCCACTGGCGCAAACGTTTCAGCATAGTCAATCCCCTCAGTCCGATGATTGCCAAATACAACCAATCGTGCTTTTAATCGCTCAATGGTGTAATTAGATTTGTACTTAATTTTATACAGCCACTTGCTGCCAAGGGCACGTTTGCCAGGGGGAAGTGGCTCTAATGTCCATGTACCATTGTCATCAAGGGCTTTCATTTCCGCATCCATTGCCGCACGCCACCCTGCATCTGTGACAGCTTCTTGAAAAGACGATGGTTCTGTATGTGTCATCAAAGCAGCCAAAAAATTACGGTGATTATCCATAAACTTATTATTACAAGCAATATAATTTACAAGAGGATACAGGGTACCTGAAAGCGGAGAGGGAACAGTGACAGTAGACACAGTAGATGAACTCAAGCCACGTACAGTGGACTCCACGACATAATCACGAAGGAAAGTAGATGGTATCTTAGTACGATGTCCTCGACCCATAGGACAATCGGACGAATTAGGACCATCCCCATCTCCAATATTGCTGGTGTCCTCTCCCACATTGTCACCCATGTCTTCCTCCGTAGTGGGGCTGACCACCTCGGTCGTAGCAGGTCCAGAGCTGACCACCTCGGCTGTAGCAGGTCCGTCATCAGCCTCACCCGTATCATCATCAACAGAGGATGAGGGCTGATTAGGATGCGTAGTAGCTGCCCCCCGGAGGCCGTAGCCGGCTCAAGGATAAAGGGAAAGCGGTCTTCATAAAAAAATAACATCCCTTGACACGAAAAATTCCTCACGATCCAAATCATATAAGTACCATCCCTTTTTACCGGAGGGGTATCCCAAGAACACGCATTTACGACTGCGGCTGGCAAATTTATCACCCTTAGCCCGCTGATTATGAGCATAGCATAAGGACCCAAAAACCCGTAAATGCTCAAAAGGTGGAGTCTTACCAAATAGTATCTCATAAGGTGTCAGACCATTCAAGAGGACTGACGGAGTACGGTTAATAAGGTATGCTGTTGCGAGCGCACATTCGCCCCAAAATTTAATGGGCAGTCCCGCTTGAAACCGCAAGGCACGAGCAACGTTGAGCAGATGTTGATTATTTCGCTCAACGCGACCATTTTGCTGAGGTGTACCGACACATGAGCTATGGAATAAAATTTCCTGCTTAGCAAAATACGGTTGCAAGCAGTGAAATTCCGTCTCATTATCGCTGCGCACAATTTTCACCTCAGCAGAAAATTGACGACGTATCATAGAAAAAAAATTCATAAATTTCTCATATACCTCTGTTTTATTGCTCAATAAGTATATCCAAACACCTCTTGAACAATCGTCAACAATAGTAAGAAAATAACGAGCTCCACATATAGAAGACAGGTCATAGGGGCCCCATAAGTCACAATGTATAAGATCAAAAATATGAGTACTTTTATTATTACTTAACGGAAAGCTATTTCGTACATGTTTAGCACGATAACAAACTTCACACGGTTTTGTCAACGCATCCTTATTACTACGAACAAAAGGAAGTAACTTAATTATTTTTTCAGCCGGATGACCCAAACGCCTATGCCATAACACCATACTCGGTTGCAATCCTACAGCCCCCATGATTATTCGTGTATCTTGACGACAATAGTAGAGTCCATCTAGTCTGTCACCGTTACCAATCTCCGTTTTTGTACGCCGGTCCTGAATAATACAAGTGAAAGCATTAGTTAAAATTTGACAGTCAAGGGCATCACTTAGCTGTGACGCGGAAATTAAATTACAACAAAGTTGGGGAACATAAAGAACAGAGTCGAGGGATATTGTCGGAGTAAGGTGAACACGGCCAACTTGGGACGCCACCATGTGAGTTCCATCCGGAAGCCCAACAACATGACTAGGTATGTCGCGGATGTCGAGTAAAGCTGCCAATGTACCAGTAACGTGATGCAAGCAACCCGTATCAGTTAGCCACTTACCCGAAAACGTGTGAGAAGGCATGCCATATGAAGCGACATGAGACTTTGATTCAACTTCAGTAGTAGCAATATCATTAGCGGATTCAAATTTTCCTGCACTCACCCCATCACCATGAGACACATTACTTCTTCCCCCACCGCGCTCGCGAGTGGAAGAGTTCCCCCGAGAGTACCCACCACGAGCAGAGGGAGGGTTAATGCCCTTAAGTTCATACCACCAGTCGGGAATATCGTCCATCAAATCAAAACACATGCTTTTATCATGTCCCTTCTTTTTACAGTGCCGACATGTCAATTGTTGGCGCTTCGATCGGGACATCTGAGACGGATGTCGCGCAGCAGCAGGAGCAACAGTACGCACGAAGGGACGAACAACAAAAGTAGCCACCTCAGAGACAGGTGCAGGTGGGTTAGCAATTCCCCGAACCCGTTCTTCCTGGCTGAGAAGATGGAAAGCTCGAGTCACAGTAGGTAAAGGGGTTTGGGATAGAAGAACAGAGTGAAGGGAGCCATAAGGACTGCGCTGTAAACCAAGCAAGGACCGATGCAAACGGTCAGACTCCCGACGATCTATATGTTGCTTAGCAACCTGACATTCACACTTATTGCACTTGCAAGCGATAATAGGTTCATGCTTGTCTAGTTCATCCCATAATTGGCTTAATTTTCCATAGTACGTAGCAATAGTCATGGTATCAGTTTGGTCACAATCATGAAGGCCGTCTTTAATTTGCTGAATACGGGGACCGTCAGTAATCCCGAATTGTTCATGTAGGCCGTCCCACAAATTCTTTGCGTTCTCGTACTTTGGTAAGAAACTTTTAACCTCGGGTTCGATGGTATTGGTTAACCAAGAGACGAGCATCAAGTGTACCGTCTCCCAGTCAGCCGTAGTACATGGGGGTTGAGGGGTGCTTATAGTACCATCCGAAAAAACAAATTTGCGACGTGTTTTGAGGGCAACACGAATCGCGTGTGTCCAATCGTCAAAATTGTCGAGTTTAAGACGAGAAATAGTAATAAACTCACCGGGTTTGTCATGATTGCCGATGTAGTATGGGGAAGACGAGTCGATTTTTCCGCTTGTATCGCCGTCAACCATGGCGGCCAAAGGTTCAGTTTTTAAGATCTTAATTGTGTTATATTTAGGGCTCTTGATACCATGCTAGAAGTATCAGAGGAAAAGAATTGTGTGCATTCTCATTAATACGTTTGGTATTTATAGAAATAGAAGTTAGGGCAAAAGCACAAAGCTAGGTCCAAACCCAATATCATAAGACTTAGTCTATTATCGAACCCTAAACCCTTCCAGAAAATCGAACCTTAATCCCTTTTCCCGGTGACTCCGCCGGCTTCGCCGCCGGACTCCGAACCAAAAGTCACCCTAAGAGGGCGTGATTTAATCCTTTTTGGGGAAGTCATATAACTAGGGGCGAGGGTGACGGCGACGCCCTGTGGTGATCGTAGGTGTTGTATAGTAGTGGCCGATGTTGGAGAAGCATGTATGTCGATGTTGAATGAAAGAATAAGAAATTGAAATTACATGGAGGAAATTAAGTAAATAGTGATATAACTTCATTAATAAATCATGATTATTCTAGATGTGAAGGAAGAAAGGTGATTAGAGAATTTACCAGTCAAGCAGTTGTTAATAAGGCCGATAATTTAGTATACCTTAACTTTTGATTGGTGAGTATAATTGGTAGTTGAAAATTTTTGGCTTACACAAATAATTAATTAATTATACTGTTAGAAATAAGACTGTTAACCAATGCCCTGGGGGCTATCGTTATACTTTGCCTATTAACAATGTATTATAATCATTTCTTAGAAGATTCTAACTAAATTGTTAAATACCAAACTGTGTATGCTCACATTTTTGTAATAGACAAGGTGCACTAAATAAATTAACGCACAACACTGCCCACATGAGTTATTTGTCAGTTGTAAGCTATGTTGTTGATAAACAGAATATAGAGTTGTTACTTGCCAAATTTGGGCATTCTTCCATTGACAAGTTAAGATGTATAAGTGAATCTTTCCTTTTGGGGTTACATAAATTTTGTGTGTGAGAAATGTAATTTATCGAAGTACCACTTGCATCCTTTTATTAGGAGTTTTTCCAAAACTATTCAATGGTTTGACGCAACTCTCATGGATTAATAGGGGAGTTTTTCCAAAACTATTCATAGTCTTTACTGAGCTACGTATTTCTTAACTATTCGTTATGATTATTCAAGATGCACTTGGACATATTTGTTGCAAAATAAGCTGCAGGTACCTGGGTTAATAGGGGATTCCTGCTGTTGGTTCAAAATCATTTTAAGACTTAGGTAAAAGTTTTGAGGACATAACATAGGACAGAATATTATCAGCATCTTTGTGATGAGTTTTTTCTGTAAAAGAGTATCTTACATCAAAGAAGTATTATTGGTAGGCCACAACAAAATGAGAGGGTACGTAGAATGCAAGCATAGACATTTGCTTAATACAACTAGGACATTAGGATTCATGTATATATAGCAAATGTAAGATTTCCATAGAAAAGTCTATTTGAGATTTTATGAAAAACCTCAATATAATGAGTGTAGAGTGATTGGGTCCTTATGTTATGTTGTCATGCCAATTACTCACCAAAACAAGTGGTCATAGAGCAAGGAAGTGTTTTTTAGGTTATCCTCATTGTGAAAAGGATAAAAATCGTATGAATTCCATACTCACAATGTATTTGTCAACAAAGATCGGATGTCTTGTTTAGAGAAGAAATTTTTCCTTTTTAATCAAGCTATTTTTAGCATTATTTTATACAGAAAGATGCGTCTTTAATTAGATTATTTGCATTAGTTACCGTACTTTAATTTAATGTTACTATGTACTAAATATAATATTAGTAAGGGGTAGAAATAGAAAGTTCACTACGATAAAAACACGCTTTAAGTTAAGTTATTTTTGTCTTAATCTATTATTACTAATAAAAATAACATAATAATGTTATATCAAACCTACAACTACTTTATGACATTAATAATACAATTAAGTTAGTTGTAAAATCTAATTAAAAACGTGTATTGAACTTCAAACGGAAACCAGTAAATATGATTTTATTATAAAGGTGCAAGCAATTTCAGAAGATATATTTAGGATTTGAATATTTGGTTTAATTGATTGATTCGCAATATTAAATCACAGAAATTGTAAATATTGTCTAAAGTTTAATGAGACAATTACAGAATGATACACTAGTTATGATACTGCCTTAATACCAGTGAGGTTTTATTTTTATAATTCAAATCTTTATTTAGTAGTAAGAGACATGATAATATTTCCTTACATATTCTTAAGTAATTTCCATTATTAAAATAACAACCTTTTTTTTTGTATTATACTGCAGATTTGCGTTGGAAGTCTTCAAAGATTTCACGTGATTTGATTATGAAAATTATTGTTTCTTTATTTAAATTATAATTATATCCTTAATATTTTATTTTACTTCAAAATAATTAAGAAATTAAATATCTGATTGGGTAGTAAATCTACATTGCCAAGACATTGGAGTCTGGCATCATTGAATGGTCTAATGGAAGTAAGACCCACTATTTCGTATAATAGTTTAGCATCAAAGAAAGCCCAATTTAGTAGACTATGCACTTAGGCGGGAAAACTCCTACAGTTTTTATTCTCTTAGTAGTAAGTGAGATACTATTATGAACAAAGATTCTCCTACTAAGAATATTGTCCTCAATCCTGCCTCTTCATCCTTTATACATGAGAAGCTGAATCATTCTCATACAGAAATTATAAATATAGATAACAATAGTAGAAACAATACAAAAAATTTCATGAAGGAGACCATTACCCTTATTACGTAAGTACATACCTTCTTTGTAGTTATTAATTGACTCTAGTGACCTTAGTTGTGATAGGAGTTGTGTTGTTATTGTAGATTCGGATTGGAGATGATATGTGTGCTTGTACCTGTGTGTGTGCGTCGGATGGTGGTTGTGTGCCGGAACGCTAAAGGTAGGGTTTCCTTACTCAGTATTGTTTATGTTAATTGATGTGATAATATGTATTGTTTATGATTATTTGATTGATTGATGATGATGATGGAGTTCAGGATTAGTGTTTGGGTTGTTACTATGGTTATTATGTTGGTGATCCGTTGGGAGACGGTTTCACACCCCGAGTACGCCTCTCGTAGTTCTCCCGCTACTAGGGGGATGTCCACATTAATGTTCTGGGTTGTCTCACTGCGGTGAGATGGAATTTCGACGCCTATGACTGCGGTCTAGGGTCAATTGATGGTTTTGCAGATCAGGATTGGTAACCTGAGGCTGCCAAGGTAACTGCTGCGGTGGCCCTCCGGTTTCTCTTTCTTTATTGCTTGTCTTGTACATTGGTCGATATATTCGTTAGTGACCCCTTGGTAAATGGGGGAGTTACAGTTCTATCCCAAAATCAATTGACAATGGATGGAGTAGCTCCTTTGTTTATAAAGTAGATTACTCTTCTTCTCTTCTTAAATGTGCAATACTTATTTTCTTACATAAGAAGACTTGCTTATAAACTCAAAATGTCAACTTATGGTCTGAATCGGGATTCAGGGCAATGGAACATAGCCTTCACTGAGTATTTTGATGAATCAATATTTCACTCAATTAAGAGAAGATTATTCTCTCTTTTCCAGACAAAGAGAAGCTCCATGGTTTCTTGACGATGTTTATGTAGATGATATCCTCCTCACAAAATGATATTGATGATATCACTCAAATTAAGCAAACTTTGGATGCTAGATTTACCATAAAAGGCTTGAGTTTGATGATAAATTTTCTTGATTTAGAAGTTGCGGGAAATAGGTTTGGTATAATTTTAAATAAGAGGAAATAAATTTTTTATATACTTTAGTGATTTCAGAATGGAGGAACGCATTCCTAAATTTAACCCAATGCAGAAGAATCTGAAGCTATCCACTGACAGTGGTTAGTTGTTAGAAAATCCTGAGACATATCGAAGATTGATTGGTAAATAACATATCTTAATCTAGCTAGACCAGACATATATTACTCTATTCAACATGTAGCACCCCAACTTACTTAGGAGCCTTTAAGCAAGACCTTCCCAATTAAAGGAGGGAGTTACATTATCGGTTTCTCGAGGTCGGATGTACTAAACTTCAAATCTAAAAAAAACGGTATAAAACTATAAGTGAAAATACAATACAACCACATGTAACAATTACAATCCAAAAATCATAGTCCAAAACAGATACTCCAAAACTAATAATAATGTGAAAAGTTGAGTCTAGCTAGATAGCCGCGTCCAATTCCGTGATCAAAATCCCTAAATCAAGCCAAGACAACACATTAGATCATCTCCTAGACGTCTACTCACAATTCGCCGGAAATATCGAATGGATCACTGTAGTTAAAAACATACAACGTCAATTTACATGTACATAATTAACATCAAATGCAATCATAGTACAGTTATCACACAAATTTGGTGTCATCAACAAGCTCACCCATAATGCCATCAAAAAGCACATCGCAACCACCAACTGCGGTACCATAAACAAGCACACCGTCGTGTCAAGAGCACGCCATAGACACAATAGGCCATACTGCAACATGTCACCTCCAGACCCATGTTATCACCATATGCATTGTCTTCTCCATGGCGGGAACTATGAGAAGCGACCCACAGAGCCTATGAAGCCGGTTTTCCGCAACCGCTCCATATAAACAATCACCTTGAATCTCGATGATCACAACATCACAATAACACACCCAAACTCCAATAATTATATCACAATCATATCACAATACACATCTACATAAACCTTGTAGAAAAATTCTACCTTAGCAATAGCAACAATCAAATCAAGCTCGAGAAGATAAAACTACAACTTCTTCCCTATGAAATCTCCACCTAAACAAAACAATAGTATAATCACAACTAATTTCCCCCAATTGTACTCTAGGAATCATTAATCTATACTTACTAACAATTTCGCCCAATTTCTACTAAAATAACAATAATCTAATCTAAAACTATCAATATAATCCAATCTAATCAATATAATTTAACTTAAGATAATCAATCTGATCTCTGAATCAATCTAATTATCATATTCAATCTAATTACCCAAAACGTAACTTAACGATGATATAAGATAATCAAATGATATAAGATAAAGATTACTTACAAATTTGAAAGACAAAAGAAGATCTAAGTAGAATAATTTTCTCAACAAATTTCAAAATAGGAGTAAGGAGATGATTAGAGAATAGTTGGAGAATACTCGACCGAGTACCTCCTCACTCGACCGAGTCACTACCTCACTCGGTCGGGCACCCATCAAAATTGATCGTGTAAACTAACTCGGACGAGTGGCCTAAGCGAGTAGCAGCCTGAAACTCTCAAGTATTACACAACACCTTAGTCAATTTTTAAGAAAATCAAGGGCACCTCACTGCAAGCTGTTATCCACGTTGTCAGGTACTTGAAGGGTACTTTAAACACAAGACTAATGTTCTATCATGCTCTCAATGATTTACTCTTAAAGTGTATAGTGAAACTTACTGGGAAACATGTGCATTTACGTACATGTCGATCATGATTGAATGAATATTGTGTTTTTATATGGGCATATCATTATGTTCATGGTAAACTAAGAACAGATTGCCGCCAGCAAAAGCATAATTGAGTCTGAATATAGGTGCATGTCCTATACATATGAACAACTTATTTAGTTAAGTGCTCTATTAAAAAATTTACAAGTCAAGCCACCATGTCAATAACCTTATATTGTGATAAAAAAAAAAGGTGAGGCTCATATTGCTAATAGTCTATTTTCATGAACAAAAAAAAGCATCTAAATATCGAATGCTATATCATGATGAACTTCAAGAAGCTTTCATGCAACCTTTATATGTAAGGATTGGTCTTCAGTTAACATATATAATGACCAAGCCCCTTAGGCCTCAACATCGTTTTTTCTTGTCTACCAACCTTGGACTTCAGTTTGCTACCTCATATCCAGCTTGAAGAGGGGTTGTGAGTTACTTAGTTGTGTTAGTTTAACACGGATTGAAGAAGTGTACTTAGTGGCCCAATAAGTTTGTTATGTCCTGAACAAGCTCCTATATATATACAACTCGTTGTGTACGTTGATAACTAATAATACTAGTTTATTTCAATTAGTCAGAACTCAGAACTCTCTCAATTTTTTTTTTCTGGTTAGTTTTCTCTTTTCCATTGATGAAGATTACAAGATTTAATAGCCCACTATGACCCTTAACCAGATTTACCAACGCATCATGTTATCGAGTCATATATATAATATATATATATATATGTGTGTGTTTCAAGTCATATATATTGTGGCTATGAGTGAAGTAATTCCTTGGTTAATATCGTATATAACTTTATCATGAGTTTTTAATGTGAAACACTTACATGTGAAGCATATTTTCATTAAAACTTTTTCGCAATCTTATTGAGTTTTTTTGGATAAATTGACAGTTCTTATATGTAAATAACTAAATACCCACAAATAAAAGATAAATTCAAAACGGGAGGAATCTTTACGGGGTGTTAACTAATTTTCATTAAATTAAAGAACTAGTGAACATATTTAATTAGATGCAATACAAAGCAAACTAACATCCACTTTATCATCTCATCTGATTGCTGGCTGATTCTAGTTTAAGACCATTGCAAATTAAAATAATGGGTTGCTTCTAAGATTAATCATACGCAAATTAGGCATTAATTGAACTTCCTTAAAGCAAATTACATTAAAAAAGTCACAAGTCTAGCTATAACAGAGTTCTAAACGTTAGTCCAATTACTAATTTATTCACATGTAATCAAAACTTGTTTCTATTATTCAAATTCTAAGCACCTAACTTCATATATTACAATTCACACCACTCACAAAGTTAAGCAATTGAGCGGAACGCTAGCACAAGGCGCGAAAGTTGTTAAGAAATAAGCATTATACAAAAGAATAACATATGTATATGCAGATCCAAATTTTTTTTACGTGGGTTAAAGAGAGGGCAATATTAATGCTAACGAGGCTTAAACTCAGGTTATAAGTGTCTCATCTTATTACCGGATATAAATCATTCCACAAATGTAACGTGCATTTTGACAAAGTAATCTAATTAAAAAAATGGAAAAAGATTGCATAGGAATTAGTGATTTTTTTTTTTGTAAAAGAGGTACCTTATGAATATAATACGGAGTATAAATTTAGATATGATTGAAATCAATTCGACACTTTTAACTCTAAATTGAATTTATAGAGTCCAAAATAGTGGCCTATTTGTAGCTATTACTAATACATAGGATATGAAAAGATGAGTTAACGGTTACTTGTGACGACAACATACAAGAAAGCACAATTGAAATAAAAGCTTTTTAGGCGGAAAAACTAAGAGTTTTTATTCTCTTAATAATAAGGGGGATTGTATTCATCAATTTACCATGAATTATGATACTCTTTTGTGGAAAGTCATAAATATATAGTACAGCTAAGTCATGATATACTCCCTTATTTTTTTTTATATATATAGGTCATTCTCATATTTTGAAATACTCATTTTCTCTTTAATCAATATATATATATATATATATAAAAGAGGCTTTTTTCGAGCAATTCTATTGGTCGACATCATCTTTTTCAGTTTTTGGAAAGTATATTTTAAGATCTTGCAAGATTACAAAAAAAGATAATATGTAATATTTCTTATATCACAAATATTATTTATGTAAAAAAGATTGGAACTTATTTATCCACCCAAAATCTTTTGAGTCTCTTAAATATTGTCTTAGATACCTCTTAAAAGTTTGTATTAGTATCTCTCCAATATTGACGTTTGTATTACCATATCTACATTAGTAAAACTTACATCATCAAAAATTAATTTAGGAAAGTATCATAAAAAAAAGTGAAAAATCTTTTTAATTATTTCAATATACATTTCCATATTATATTCAAGTGGTGTTTATAACTTTTATATAAAAACTTTTACATTTCATTCACACAAAAAAAAATATTATAAAAATGAGTCATCCTTCGAACGTAAGTATTGTCTTACATATTTCTTAAAAGCTTATATTATGATCTCCACCTTAATGGAATTTACATCATCAAAATTAATTTAGGAAAGTATCATAAATAATAATTTAAGAAAGTATCATAAATAATAATTTTAATGATGTGCTATTTATTATGTTAAATAGAAGATTTGCTGAATATGTGCTAAATGTACTATGAATAAATAGAAGATTTGTCACACATCGAAAAAATAGAAGATTTGTGCTATTTAACATTGCTATTTAATATGTGTAGAATATACTATGAATAAATAAAAGATTTGTCACACATCGAAAAAATATCATAAACTGGGTGATCATGTTATTATAAATAGGAGTCGTCCTTGAAACTTAGATATCAACCCAAAATCGTTTAAGTTTCTCAAATATTGTTTAGAGAACTCTTAAAAGTTTGTATTAATTATGAAAATAATATAAATTAGATTTGTGGTAAAAAAAAAATGCTATCATTGCAGTAGAGAATCTCATATTATTTGTACATACTTGACGTAATTCTTAGTATGTTATTTATTCTGTATTGAAAAATAATGTAGGTTTGGTGAATATACCACCTACAAATAGTAGAATTGTTCAACATCAGACAATTAGCATAAGGTGGGGTGATCCTATGACTACAAATTGGAGCCATATTTGGAACTTATGTATTAACCCTAAATCTTTAGAGTCTCTTAAGCATTGTCTTAGAGAGCTTAAATCTTATGTACCTTGGATCATTTTGTGTGTGTGTGTGTGTGTGAATGTATCAATCAAAATATATGCAAACCTAATAAATGATTTGAACGGGAGACTCATGTTAATATTTTCCAGAACATAATATAGGTCAAATATAGCTTGAGTCCTGGTAAGGTTGGTAAGCTATGTTTAAATATTCTCTTAAGTATTGTCATAATGAACTCTTAAAAGTTTGTATTATTATCTCCATAATAGTGAAATTTACATCATCAAACTTAATCTAGGAAATTTAGGAAAGTATTATATAAGTAATAATTTTGATGGTGTACTACTTAATAAGTTATTTGTCCCACATTGAAATATAATACAAGTGTGGTAAATATAATACGTATAAATAGTATAATTGTCCCACATTGAAAAATTATCATAAGGTGGATTGATCCTATAATTATAAATAAATCCTTGGAACTTAGATATCAACCAAAAATCTTTTAAGTCTTTTAAATATTGTTTTAGAGAGCTCTTAAAAGTTTGTATCCACATTAGTGAAACTTACCTTATCAAAAATTTATTTATTTAGGCAAGTATCATAAAAAAATAAAGTGAAAAATCTTTTATTTATCTCAATATACATTTCCTATATTATATTCAAGTGGTGTTTTTAATTTTTATATAAAAACTTTTACATTTCATTTCACAAAAAAAAAATTGTGAAAATGAGTCATCTTTCGAACTTAGATATTCACCCAAAATCTTTTAAATCTCTTAAGTATTATCTTACAGAGCTCTTAAATGTTTGTATTATTATCTCCATCTTAATGAAATTTACGTCATCAAAACTAATTTAGGAAAGTATCATAAATAATAATTTAAGGAGGTATCATATATAATAATTTTAATGATGTAATACTAAATATGTTATTTGTCCCACATTGAAAAATAATGTAAGTGTGATGAATATACTACGTATAAATAGATGAATTGTCCCACATCGGAGAAATATCATAATTTGGGGTGATAATGCGATTATAAATAAGAGTCGTCCTTGGAACTTAGATATCAACCCAAAATCTTTTAAGTCTCTCAAATATTGTTTTAGAGAGCTCTTAAAATTTTGTATTAATTATGAAAATAATATAATTAGATTCGTAATAAAAAAAATGATATCATTACAATATAAAATCTCATATTATTTGCATATACTTGGTGTAATTATTGAAAAATAATGTAGGTGTAATATACTAATACCTATATATAGTTGAATTGCTTCATATCGGACAATTACCATAAGGGGTGATCAACCCAAAATCTTTTGAATCTCTTAAGCATTGTCTTAGAGAGCTTAATTCTTAGGTACCTTAGAATATTTTTTGGGTACTATATAGATCAAATAAAACTTGAGTCCTAACAAAGTTGGCAAAATATTTGTAAAATAGAAATTGAATCAATATATCAATACTATTTTCTTAAAAATTACAGAGTATATTTTATTATAGTCTTAAAACTTCAAAAGTTTATTTTTATAAGTTAATGGTTATAGAGAAATTATGAAAAAGACATTAACGTTGATCCGTGCATCGCACGGACATGAAATCTATTATTTTCATAAACTATGGGTAAATATTACGAAATATATACTCATATGAAAGTCTTTTTTTTTTTACAATAGGCAAGAGTGATTTGACAATACTCATATGAAAGAGCTTAATGTAAGGGACTTAAAGGAATACTTTTTGTAACTTTTGGATAAAAATATTTATATAAGTTATGTTAAAGGCTAACCTTATAAAAAAATATATACACTCGTATTAATACATTTGGATTAATTTAATAGTAATAGTACAGTTTAAAGAATTCTGATAGTAATTTGAAGTAATCACTCTATCCCACGTTTATTGTCTCTCTTTCTATTCTGAGCTGATTTAAAAATAGTTGATGAAATACCAATCCTATCCCTTGAATTACAGGGGATGAGGACAATATTATTTGGATGATTACGGCATAACTAAATTATCTAGGGGGAATATTGAACGTTTACAACTTTTTCTTACTAAATCTAAATAGGGAATAATAATTACTACCGTCGTCTCGGTCAATTGTTATCCTTTCATTTTGGCACAAAGATCAAGGAAAGAGTGTGAACCATTTGTAGTTTCACTTAATGGATGACAAGTGGACAATAGTCTTATTGGATGATCAAATTACACATAAAAACTATTCCTAATATAGAAAGGATAACAATTGACTATGACAACCTAAAAATGAATAGGAAAACAATTGACCGAGACGGAAAGAGCATGAGATAAATATAAACTTGAGACAATATAATTAGGATGAAGGAGTA
This sequence comes from Heliosperma pusillum, assembly GCA_022085475.1. Lineage (NCBI taxonomy): Eukaryota > Viridiplantae > Streptophyta > Magnoliopsida > Caryophyllales > Caryophyllaceae > Heliosperma > Heliosperma pusillum. Next base: position 112,774 of record JAIUZE010001367.1, on the reverse strand, counting down.
ACATTTTTCACGTAGGAGCTCTAAACTTTAGGAAGCACTCATATATAAACATGTGTGAAAAGATATGATAATCTTAGTAGTGATGGTTCAATATGTCAAATTTGATAAAGTCACGTAATATACGTTGTTATTATTATAACACTCGTATGGGAGCACATCAAAGTAACAATATAACTCCATACTTTATATAGAGACTACTTCCTTATACGTTGCCTCCTTGCTTAGCACGAAACGTCAATGCATGGCGAACTTAACTGTTAAAATCAATATTATTCCTACCTTTTATACATGTAAAGTCAAGCTTAACCAAACATTTCTAGCGTCTCTTTATTCCTTTATTATTCTTCACTCATTATATATACTCGTCCTATATAACAACCTTATGACTTAAACCGTAAGGAAGAAATTACTTGAAAGAAAAATGTTAATGCCTATAATAAGCAAAATGTACTGTTCAACGTCACAAGTTGTGTTGGTTGTAAGACGACGGCCGCTTATGGTGGGTGGTGGCGGGTTTGTGGTTACTAATTGTACCCAAAAGGTTCTTTTTCAGGTGGCTGGTTGTGGAACCCTTGGTAGGAAAGGAGAGTTGATGCTTCTTGATAGCGATGGTGATGCCGTGCTTCTTATCCGCCAACAGGTATGTCGATAATAGATTGCATATTCGAATCCCCTTTTTTTTAGTGATTTTGTGGCCGGATATGGTCAGTTCTCGTCTTTCAGGTTCATATATATTTGAATACGGAGTATTTTTTTTTTGTGAGCATATTTAGGTGCAATCGATAAGAAAACTGATCTCAAATGTTATCACCTTCAATTTTATCTCGAGATTATATCACTATAAGAAAAGCATAAAAAAGATTAGTTGACACTTGACACAATTTGTATTTTAATTTTGTGCATCTATTATGATAGGGCGGAATTGTACAGGCGTTGAGCATTCACAAAAAATGGAAAGGATACTACGACAATGAAGGATTACAAAAAATGGTTTTCGGCATAAAAGAACCAAATGCATGCTTCTCAAGAACAAATGCAATTAGGATTTCGACTGAGCCTAAGACGCACCACCGCGGTAGAAGAGATTGGGATTTTGAGGTTGAAGGCTATTTCCCTGATAGAGATTGTCGTATACTTGACTCGACCGGAAACGTCATAGCTCAGGTCATCATTAACACTACTCCATCTAAATTCAAATATTTGTATAAAATCGTCTTATTATTGAATAAACATGCTCAATTACTTACAAGTTAAATCATAAATACAAATTCTTGTTTCAGACGGACTATTTTCGTCTGACAAATGAGACAGGGATTAGAGACCACTTTAGTGACTACATTTCCTTTGCTAATGTAACCGCTTGTGGTGAAAATGGTCACATTTGGCTGTAATTGGATAATATTTCCACCGTCTGACAGAAATGGTCCGTGGAAGAACAACTAAATGATAAATTGCATGGAACCACTTAGCTGAATAATTTCCTTACCAAAATATATTATTGATACCATTTACAAGTTGATGTTTGCTAGCTAGATACTTATTCTATTTTTTTATTTTTTTTGGTACATAGCTAGATACTTATTCTATGAAGGGCTAAATAATCTACACAAACAGTGGATTGTTGTATAGAATAACTTTTATTCCATCACCACACCACCATGAATTTTTTTTGATAGAAAACAACCACCATATATTACTATATGCAATTTGCAAATAACTTTATTGGCTTGATTTGCGTTTAAATCATTAACTCAATAGATAACATGGGATGTTACCACATTTAAAGATGTGTTGATCTCGCATATAAGACCGTATCATATACGATTCACTGATAATATTTCTGTTATGTACTATAAAGATATGATGATACAATGACATTTGAGATGATTATAATGTTAGGTTGGCACAAAAGAAGAAATAGTGAAGGTAATGAAAAGCAACGATGTATATCATGTGGTAGTACAACCAGGGGTAGATCAAGCCTTTGTTTGCGGAGTTATCGCGGTTCTCGACTACATCTACCATGAGTCTACCAGATGTTAGATTTTGCTAATCACATTTCTACATGACACCAAATCTCATTTCCAGTGCACACATTGCTGGGTTTTTGTTTTTGCTGTTTATGTGATTGTAAATTGTAATCTCATACGAGGTACTTGTAATGTTGTATAGCTTTCAAGTGTGTGAAATAAATAAATAAAAAATTGAATTTAAATGGCCTATGCAGGTCTCGAACCTGCGACCTTCGCGTTATTAGCACGACGCTCTAACCAACTGAGCTAATAGGCCGTTTTGATAAAAATGCAAAGTTTTCATTTATTTTAAATATGTTTCCATCTGGTGATTGTTACTCATTTTTTAGTTTTTACCCATAACGTAGCTTCGGCGATGTATAAACATCTATGGATTTGTTATTTTGTTTATTTCAATTATTTTAGTTAGTTTTACTTAGTAATAAGAATGAGTTGAACAAAAGAAATTTTAAGAATTAAGATTATTGAGCTTTAAGAGACTTTTACCAAAGTACCAAAGGTAACAAATGAAGCTGATATACTCTGTATATCAGAGAGCAATTAGTTGATTTTTCAATTGCTGCAAGAGAAGATACAATCTTAAAGGGGCTATTAAAGAAGAATTTATATCCACCTTCTCTTTTCTACTTTCTCCTCCCATAACCGGCTAAAATATCATATATTTTGCTACATTCACTTATTATCTGACCTCACCCGATATATATTAAATTAATCGATTGTGGGAGGGAAAATAAAGAAGATTAGAGGAAGAAGGCAGATAACATCTATAATTAAAAAGGTATTCAAAGATCATATTGTACTTCTAAAAAAAAAAAACAATTGATCTCATTGAAGACGGATCGAATCCCGTCTCACAAGGAGACAAGTGGGAGGGCAAGTAGTCATGGGCGGACCTACGAAAGGGCCTTGGGGGGCAAGTGCCCCCCTCAATTTGCATAAATATTTTTGGGTTTTTTATATGATAACCCTGTGTTTTTTCAAATTCTACGTGGTAACCTTACTTTTCAAATATCACACATGGTAACCCTCAACTCTATTAATACATATTGGCGTGACCATTAACTATTATTTTCGTCAACTTGGTCGTTAAGTATGTGGCGTGACAAACTGAATTATGAGATTTTATACAAGGTAACCCTCTATTTTATAAAATTATACAAGGTAACCTTTTTTTTTGTTACGAAAGAAAAACTTTTAAAAATAATTTCTTAGTTTCTCAATTTATCATTCTTAGCACGTTTTCCACTCAATTACTTCAAAAAATTGTCAATTCTCGGTATCATCATATCTTTAAGGTATCATTAATCCAATTCTCTAAAAAAACGGGTTCGATGATTAACAAATAAATTCACTATTAAGCTTTAAACCTTATGTTCACAAATGAGTCCCGATTCCTCAATTGTACACAACTTTATTACGCCAATTTGTAGAATAACTGAAGTGAGTCAGTGTTACTTGTTTGCTACATTTCAGTTTTGGAGTATTAATGGGGTTTCGAAAAAAAAAATTAATTAAATGAAACCATTGCATCAAATTTGGGATTGATTATTTCAATGCTCGGTATAGAACACTTTTACTTTGACATTTAAAAAAATTTATTAGGAGTTTTTTTTATATCGAGCAAGTTCGTACTAGATTTTCTTTTGAAACTCGGTTAATTAAAGGATAATAAAGGTAGATTTGATAATTTTGGGTGTAATTAAGTAAGAATGTGAAAAAAAGATTAATTAAGGAATTATATTTTTGAGCATGTGTGATTTCTAGAAAAAGGTAGGGTTATCTTGTATAATTTAAAAAATTAGAGGGTTACCTTGTAGAAAATTTCAGAAATCAATTGGCCACGTCACATACTTAACGGATAAATTGACGGAAAAAATAGTTAAGGGTCACGCCAATACGTATTAATAGAGTGGAGGGTTAACATGTGTGATCTTTAAAAAGTACGGTTAACACGTAGAAATTTGAAAAAACACAGGGTTACCATATCAAAAACCCAATATTTTTTTATAAGTATCTAAGGTAAACAATAAGTTATTATGGTGTAGTTATTAGTAGAGCGATCCTCTTAACTCTAAGAGGTCTTAGGTTAAATCCTTGGTACATACATAATCTCCCTACTACTAAAAGATTAAGTCAAACTCTAATTTTCCCGCCTAAAACATAATACATATAATTGGGCTGGGCTTTATATTTATACTCTATATAGTACGTTAGGTAGAAATAAGCCCAACCTTTTAGATTGAAATATGTTGAAAATGTTAACAGTTTATAATTTACACAGATTTACCTCCAATTTTTTTATTGTGTTAAAAAAAAAATTTCTATTTTTATATAAGAATTTTGTGATAAAAAGTTCATTCATTTTTTTTATGAAGAGTTGCAACTATAAAATTCGACTAATTATAAGTAAAAAATTTACGCTAATATCATTTGTTTCGTAGGAAAAATATAGATTTTTCCTTTAAAAAACTCATTTTCATGACTTTTTATGACTTTAATTTTGTTTTTCAAGTATGAGTTATCAATTTAAAATATGATTTTCTATAAATAATATTTAACCTAAATATACCGTGCATTAATAGCACGGGGTCTATACTAGTTGCTTATTATATGATTTGAACCCTTAACTTTCTTGTGCTATGATTATTTATTGAAAAAATATGTATAAGATCATTTATTTTTCCATTCTTTTACTTAGGGCTCATTTTCCAATTCGTGAGAATTGTAAATTCCCATGAATTTTGATTTTTAAAAGTTGTTTGGTTACCAATGGGGGAGTTTCAAATCAGGAATTTTCAACTTCTGCATAATGGGCTGATGAGGATTTGAAAGATATAGAGACATACTCCCTAGTACGAGATCGAGATTGCCGTGAAAATGAAACTATACTTATTGTTGAACATACAGCTAACATTTTTCTTTCCAATTGGTCTTTCCTAAGCGGAGACTTTCGTTTTAAATAAGAATTTGTCTTAAATTTTTTCCCTAAAGGTACCTGAAGTTTAACTCCGGTTTGTCAAAAAGGACCAGATAATGTTTTCTGTTAGAAAATTCAGAATTTCATCTTGACTTAACAAGAGCGATAACTTTTTACCTTAAATTCTACTCCCTTCATCTCATTCATTTGTTTGCCTTTATATTCTTTATGAGGGATTGTTAGGGTAAAAATAACTCCCACACGAATTGCTGACATGGCACAATGTTATTGGGGTGAGAGGAAATACACGGATCAAGGGCTGAGAACAAGATCAACGGACCAAATCAGCCGCAACAAACACAGTAACTGCAACAGCTATATTCACCTCGTCAATAACTACCTCCACGAAAAGCGGACCTGCAGAGCAAGACTCGGAGGAGAGCCAGAATAGAGCCGTTAGGGTTTGGGATGAATTATAAATAGAAGGGTTCAAAGATAAGCAAGACACAACACTCATTTTCTCTTACTCTAGCAAACAACATTCTTCACATTAATTACTCTAAAGTTCTTCATTATTTGTAACCCCATTTCCGCATATTTTGTACCCCAGAGCAAGTACTTTTTCATTTTAGTGCACATACTTGTAGAGATCCCGACTCCCCCCGCAGTTTTTCCAAAATTTGGTTTCCGCATCACCAATCTCTTGTGTCATAACGCTCTTGCACCTTTACTTTTGTCTTGTTCTTCATTTTGCACTATAGTAGATTAGACACTTTGATCCATCGAACGTAAAAATACATAATCCGTAAGCTAAGTCTTTAGCAAAATATGGATATTTTAATCAAAGGCAAACAAATAATTGTGACGGAGGGAGTATAACTATAATTAGCACACACATTATATTTATCATTTAATAGTTTAAACCACTACCTTTTCATTTGATCTTTTTAGTCACTACTCTCAACTCGAATAGTATTCTCGAGTATGGAGGTTAATAATCAAGAGGTGGAGAGGAGATATAATATGATTAAGATGAGGGTGGAGACATGTTCTCGAGTGCTTGGGGTGGGAGATGAAATAGGGAGAGAAGGTGGTGAAAGGCGGTGTAGAAATAATAATTAAGTGACATGAGTAGAGGGGGGCAAAATGGGTTAAGTTATATGAGTAATACTCCCTCCGTATCAGTAGATAGTTATCTATTTGACTTTTTTGTGAAAAAGATTTTGAAACAAAAAACTATTGATTGAAACGGAGGGAATAATTTTCTTTTTTAAAAAAGACAATTTATTAAGGAGAGAAGAAAATAAAAATATCTCTTTTGTTTACTCAAACATCCAAGTTGATTTTTAATTATGGAAATCGTCTTTTGGTACTTCTTACCAAGTGAAATTTTAAGTTTTGGTACTGTGGGTAAAAAAAACAAAATTAGGTACATTCGGGAAAGATAATGTAGATGTTAATTACCTTCTCACAAAGTCTCAAAAAAATATTAAAAGAAAACACCACCATTAAAAACCATACCAACACCATTTTTGGCGGTTGTATACTTGTACTAGTGATCGTACTATCACAAGTATGCGCTTAAATGTGAATGAGTCGTAAGCTAGATAGCACGAACACTCATCAGTCAGCGTATTGTGTACCAATGCCCAAGACCGTTTCAGACACCAACACTCGTAGGACATGCGTCAAAACATGTCGGACACCTACAAATCTGTGTCTCATTTTCTTCATTTATTGGGGCACATCGGACACGTGTCCATGATACTGGACATGTCTAGGGCACGTGTCCATAGTATTCGACACACCTTCACATATAATCAAATTAAGGTGGAACTTAGGGAAAAATGAGTTAAATTGAGGGTGATTGATACAGGAATGAGATGCTAAAAAACATTGATTAGAAGATGGACATGGGTGAAAAATTAGAATAAGATAATAAATGTCAAGTTTTTTTCTTACTTATTTAAATTTAAAATACTTTTGTCAAAATGGAACTGTATGTTTATAACTACAATAACTTTTATTAAATTTAAATAGTGTTCTTGTGTCTTAAATTTCATGTGATAACGTGTCACGAGTCCGTGTCCGTGTACGTGTCCAGATCCGTGTTCATTTTGGTGAGGGGAAATAGGTGAAGGGAGTTTGGTCCTCCGGAATTAGACATGGAAAATGGGTCGGTCGGGTCGGGGTCGGATCAGGTCGTTTTTGTCACATTAACGGGTTAGTTCGAGTCCTTTTGGGTTTCAGGTCTGTTTCGGATTTGTTAGTCGGGTCAAACGGATCGGGTCATCTCGAGTAGGGTCATTTTTGGGTCAATAGTTATTTCAGGTAAGATTAGTTCGGGTCGGCTTAATTTTAGTCGGCTTCTAAGAGACCCTAATTTTATCACATGTCGCAATATATTGTTCCAGATAACTTTTTTTATGTTATTGAATATACGCATTTTAGGGTATGCTTATTATTCGCATGGGTCAAATTAATGTAATAATATTAATTTGACTTCAAATTTGCTTATTCAGGTCACTTCAGGTCATTTAAATCAGAACTATTGGGTCGGGTTGTTTCGGGTCGAGTTGTTTTGGGTGGAATGGTTTCGTGTCAGGTTGTTTTGGGTCGGGATAGTTACAGGTCTAGCAAAGCTCAACTCAAGTTCGGGTCGGGTTAATTCGGATTTTGCAACTGGGGTTATGGACAACCTTTTTGGATGGTCATTCGGGTCGGGTTGCTTTTGCCAGGTTTATCTGGAATGACCCAAAAAGTATTCAAGATGTTATATTCCTAGACCTGGCAAAACCAACCCAACTTGATTGTTCCGTCCCAAAAAAACGTTGACTTGAGACCCGAAGTTGACCTGAAACTATAACCGTCGGGTGATCCAAAACCCGAATCAACCCGACCGACCCGAACATGACTAGAGCATTGTTGGACCGGAACTAACCCAACCCGAAATGACCTGATCCGGAACCACCTCAACCCGTGAATGACCCGAGAAAACATTAATCAATTGGGAAAAAAACTACAATAAATTTAAAAACACACTTAATATTATTTTACGTTAAAATAATGAATCAGTTATTAAAATTAAACTTAAAATAGGTAATAACTAAACGTACTTTTCTCTCTTTAAATCATTGGCCCGAAAATGACCCAGACCCGAAATAACCTGATCCGCTTAACCCCAAAATGACCCGACCAACACATAACCCCAAAATGACCCGATCAAGACACCTTAATCAATCCGACCAGACCCGAACTAATCTGATAATATGACCTATCCAAAATGACCCTACCCAAATTGACGGACCTTAACCCGATTGACATGTTTGTCGGGGCTATAACATAACCACCACCACCACCACCACTAACACACACCCACCCGGCCTCCACCGACCCCCACCCATACCCCCCATCCACTTTCTTATCGAATCATCAATTTAGTGGTGGCATTATACGGAGTAGCATCAACCCACAAATTTGATTTTTTTTGTTTTTGCTTTGAAAAAGTAGGTCTTTTTAAGATATGTATATCCGTCTTAATAATAAAACGGGTTAAATAACACCACATTTCCATAGATAAGACAAACCTTTTGCTAATCCGAAAGCATTTTATTTTTGTCCCATATGCAGGGATGTCAATGGGGCGGGGTGGGTGCGGAGGATGGGCAACCCGCACCCGCATCTGCGAACTATAAAGCGTTCCCACACCCGCCCCACTACCCGTGCGGGTTGAATTTTTCAAACCCGCACCCACCCCGCGGGGATCCGCTAACCCGCCAAATTAACTTTCTCCTCATAACTTTTTTTTTTAAAACAAATCATGAATCTAAACATATTAAGTTTCGTACGACTTATACAAATAGTATCCAGAAAGTGGTATGAACTAATTTCACATTCAATTAACTAGTAGATAAGCTACCTTTTTAAAATAATCATTTTTTTGGAAAATTTTACTTAGTAGACCTATACTATAGGTGAGTCGGAGATCATTAAGGCGCTCTTCTCCCTCCTCTTTCTTCCTGGATAAGGGGGGGGCGGGGGGGGGGACATGCGAGGCGAGTGGTGTGAGGCGGAGTGGGGCGGGGTGGGTACGGGGCGGGTCTCATGTGATACCCGCACCCGCCCCACGACCCGCGGTGAAGGTCATTTTTGATACCCGCCCCACCACCCGTCAAATTATTACCCGCACCCGCTCCAAGTGGGACGGGTGTGGGACGAGATCCGCCAAGACCCGCCTCATTGACATCCCTACCCATATGTAAAAGTTACGAGTTACGAGTATCTTAGACCATCTCCAACCATAAATTTTTCTCTTCCTCATCTCACTCTCTCTCATCACTTCTTACTCATCCACCTCATTATTCCTCAACTTTTCAATTAACAACCAAATTACTCATACAACAATGATTTATACTTATTCCTCATCTCACTCTCTTTCATCATTTTATCTTTCTTACTTTAATATACCCCACACAATTTTTTATATTAAAAACTTATTAAAGTAATTTACTCGGGTTTTCTAGACGGTAATTTTTCGTTAAATTCTTGTTTTTTTAAGTAAGACGTTATAAAAAAAATTCATGACAAGATAAAAGGCATAAAATTTATAACATTATTTTTCAATACTACATCAATACAATAACTCAGAGAACATAAAATGATAAAGAAAATACATTAAATTAAGAGACCGCTTAGAATAAAATAATACAAATTATTTTACAAGATTACATTAATACAATAATTAAGAGAACATAAAACGATAAAGGAAATACATTAAATTAAGAGACCGCTTAAAATAAAATAATACAAATTATTTTACAAGACTACATTAATACAATAATTAAGAGAACATAAAACGATAAAGAAATTACATTAAATTAAGAGACCGCTTAAAATAAATAATACTCCATTAGTTAGAGTCACCAAATATTTGCCAAATATTTTCATTTAGATCTGCTCTTAGGTTTTGGTGTGCCTTAGCATTTCTTATACGATTCCTGTTTTGAATGTATGCAGTTATAGGAGCTGTATAACCTACCCCAAACTCGGGATCATCGACAAAAACTTCACCTTCCTCATTCCCATTATTGTCGAACTCTGAGTTGGATTATAACTCTGATTTGGATTATAACTCCTGGTTGGATTATTTTGTGGAGGGACTATAATAGTATCTTCTCTAATTTTTCTAAAAATTTCTCTCATTTGAAATTCCAAATTATCCATGACAAGAATTAAATTAAATTAGATGATGTTTTTAGATAGTATAGGAAATAAAACAAACAATAAAAGGAGAGGTGTGTTGATATATGTCAATATTATTGGCTATTTATAGGGGAGAAAATGAAATTATCAATCCATTTTTATCCAATATTATCTAAAAATTTTATCCGTAATCTGTATAGACCCAACAATTATCAAACAAGTCAGATATCAACATCAATCCAATCTTATCCGCAATCTTATCCAATCTTATCCGCAATCTTGTTCAACGAACAGGATCGAAGAAACGAGATATCATCAATCCAATTTTATACAATCTTATCCGTAGACATCTTTCTTTGTTAAGTTAACTCTGAATTTGTATTTACCATATAAAAGTCGGTTTTATTATTTAAAAAAACAAGACGTTTTTTTTTATAAAAAAAATATATATTCCATGACTAATTATAAAACATAAAAGACATAACATTTAAAACATTATTTTACAAGGCTACATTAATACAATATTTAAAAAAACAAACTATATATTACATAGATAAATTAAAGGCAAGAAGACATAAAATGATAAAAGAAACCAAATTCTCGTTAAATTAAGAGACCACTTAGAATAATTTATTTTTCAATACTACATCAATACAATAATTTAGAAAACATAAAATGATAAAGAAAATACATTAAATTAAGAGACCACTTAGAATAAAATAATACAAATATATATACATTTCACAAAAAAAAAATACGAACTCATAATTGTTTATAAAAAATGATTTCTAAGATAGTAGAGAAAACACAAATTCTCATTTCGGACGGCCACTAACCATCTTAAGCTTAAGACGGGTAATAATGTAATATACATACCAAATCACCTCACTTATTGCGTAAAAAAATACGCAAAGTTTTGTCTTTATTATCACCACTCCGTAGTATTTGACCCGTCTTAAACATTATTTTATATAATTATCTCTATAACGTGAAAGACATAAGCTCTATTAAAAAAACAGTTGGACCTCTCTTGTAACGGTCACAAGCTTGTGACGGACTAAATGTGACCATTTTGTGATAAAAAGTAATCATCCATAAAATGTTACCAGTCATATAATGGTTACATTTTCCATAAAAATGGTCACATTTGCTCCGTCACAAGCTTGCGACGAATAGTGCCCGTCACAAATGAGAATTTGTGTTAAAAAACGACATCTAAGAAAGATAAAAAAACAAAGTAGGAAGAGAAGGTGAAGTGTGAGGATACATGTCAATATAACTATCTATTTGTTTAGAAAAAAAAATAGGAATTATGACGTAATTATTTTTGTTAAAAAAATGTTATAATTTAATTATTATGAAAAATTAAAAGTTATAGATGGAAAATTAAATACATGTGTAGTACTTCCTCCATTCAACTCCACTCTACCAAATAATTTTTTCACGTTTGCCAATACGTGTTTTACGCGGTAAATATCGTTAGCTACGTGTTTGCAAAAATTATAAAAATTGGATATTAATAATGTACTCGTAAAGACGAATCAAAGAAGATCACACATGAATATATTGTCACTTATATATTGAGTGAAAATTGCAATTATAGGCCGACTCATGAATAGTGTGCAAAAATGAAAGTGGTAGAGTGTAGTTGAATGGAGGAAGTATTTATTAAGCAAAAGTGTAAGTATGAGTAAAAGAAGAGCATCTTTAAAAGTGTGGGTCCCTTTTACATGCATTGTTTTGTTCCTTTAAATATTGAGCAGCATCCTCTTCTTTGCATTGACGCTCAAGACAAATTATTGTTGGAAGTCTCTTCCTCACATTAATTGTTATTCCTCAGTTTTTTGGGCAATGCACTCCACGCTGTTGGAGGTGCTCTTAGAGCATCTCCAACCTTGCATTTTTACTCCGCGCAATTCATTGCCGTACAAGAAATATGACAGGTGGACCAAAATTATAGATGAGGATCACTTTGTTCCTCTTATAACTGAGGAAGAGTACGCATAGTGTAATGGCAATAAAATAATGGGTGTGTGAGTGTATGAAAGAAGAGGAAAGGTAAGAGAGATTGATAGGTTTGCAGTAGGAAATGTAATGTGGGCATTTTTATTTCTTTTATTATCTTTTTCATATTAAATAAGTTAATAAAAATTATAAAAGTTATGTTAAAATGTTTATTTTATTTTTCTCTACAATTAGAGACCACTATTGATAATATTTAGAATATATTTATATATTAGAAAAGGATTAAAAAAAGAATGTGATAGAGTAGTGATGGTAAATCATTGTTGGAAAAACACTTTTATGGTAAATTGAAAAGTTGAGGAATTGTGAGGTAGATGTGTGAGAAGTGATGAAAGAGAGTGCGATGAGGAAGAGAATTTTTTATGGTTGGAGATGCTCTTATAAAAGAATTTGTGGCTTTAAAAAGATCATCATATATTGACATCGTACGCAACAAGTAATTGAACAAGTGGAATACAGCCATCCCTTTTTTTTCATTACATTATTACATTACATCAAACATTCAAACATAATGAGATCAACAGCAGTACTACAACATGAACTGATTAAATTATCGACAAATTCTCATTCGTGACGGGCACTCTACGAATTAAAATTAGAAAGATGAGCAGTGTCACAAGCTGTTGCAGCAGGCAAACCAGTGGAAGAGGGGTTGTGAACTTGTGATCACAACAGTCACAAACGAGACTTTGTGTGAATTAAAATTCCATTATAATTATAATTATAAACAAGTGTAATAAATTAAAATTAGAAAGATGAGGTAGTGAGTAAACGAATTTAAGAACAAGCACAAGTATCCTCAACAATCAAAGCTTCATATTCCTTCGCTCTAAACAAGAAATAACCAACACCAAATCCCAACACAATCGCAATCAAAACTCCTCCATTAAACGACATCACTGCAAGCATCAACATATACGCAATCCCCGAGTTCACTGCCACCAACACCGCTGTCGCAACTCGGACCGATTTACTCACCCGACTTCCGAGTCGGGGAACGAGTGGGACGGTGATCGGTGGTTGATGCGGCGGCGCAACCGCCATGGATAAGAAGCTCAGCCGTCGATCTTCCATGTACTGGTAAAACACGGCGAAGATGAAGCAAACGAGTAGGGTTATGGCGTAACTCGTCCATGACTCGGTCTTCCACCAATCGAATAATACCACCACTTTTTTACCCCAGTAAAAGGTCATGTGCATCATTTTTGATTGATTTGAGGAAAAGGGTTTAATGGGTTTTGATTGGATTGATTAATTATGAAGTAGATTTTGGTAATTGGGAATTTTTTTTGTAAGGGGGAAGAATAGAAGATGGTTATTTAGAGGAAAAATGGTTAGGAAAATGGAGAGGTCTTTTTGAACAAATTAACCAATCAATTGCCGTGCACTACTAATTTAGCTTTTAATCCTGTTTTCTACGTTTTCAAATTGTAGTACAAAGTGGGATGTGACGTACCATTTTTGTACTACATATTTAATCATCAATTCAATATTACAATTTACAAAAGGGACGTATTTTTTTACATACAAATTTTACTCTTTCACATACAACTTTTACAATAATACTCTTGTCATTTTCTCATTTCCTATCCCAAATAATTTTCTCCCTTCCCTCATCTCCATCACCATTTCCATTCACCACCTGTGCTGGCCACCACCGGCTAACACCACCACCGGCCAACACTGGCCTCCCTTCCCTTGCCCCGCACTCCCCTCCCTCGCCTGCTCTGACCACCCTACCAACTATCATGTCCCGCAATCCCCCGTCACTCACCTGGACTCTTCTCTCCGTTCACCACCGTCAGCATGTCCGACCAACAACGACCACCCCACCGTCGTCCCTCTCCACCGACCTACACCTAACGACCCATTCATGACCCTCCCTTCCCCAGATCTCCGACTTCTGTCCATCAACGCACCTATGTCCGGCTGTCCCGACCGACAACCTCAACCCCACACAGAAACTCGATGCTGACAGCCATGTCCCTATTACGACCACCATTCGCATTGAACACCACCGAGCACCACATTCCTATCCAATGACAATCGTTGACCACCCTAATAACCACCCATAAACCCTAATTAAGAATAATTGACATAAACCTAATAATTTTTAAAAAAAAGGTATTAATAATTGCTAAATATAAATTTACTTCACTAATTGGAGAATTATAATCCATTGTTCAATTTCATTAGATTCAATTATAGGCTATATGTATACATAAGAGTCAATATGATTATGTTTAGGAAAAAAAAGATTGTGTTTAGTAAAAGGGTATGATATGGAAACTTTATGAAAAAGTGTATGTGAAAGAGTAAAGTTCGTATGTGAAAAAGTAATTCCGTGGTTCTCATTTCTTGGCTATCCATTAGAAATTTGTGATGATATGTCCGTCACAAGTAAGACCAACTGAATTAATATTTAGATTACACTGTCGTGACTCGTGCGAAAGGGTGTACAATTTTGGGGTGGTCAAACCGGTAGGCGGGCTCGTTCTGGGGAGGGAAGTCAAGTGGTGGGGCGGGACAGAGACAGTGGACCCGAACACAACCTACGTAAGGGACGAGACGGGACCGGACGGGATGAGGCGGGACAGGGTTTAGGGTAGGTCAGGGTTTAGGGCGGGTCCGATATAATATGTTGGGCCTGAGAGCGTCATGGAGGGCGAGTCGGGTCAGGCCTAACACTGTCCAATTGGGCCGGGCAAAAATGGGACATTCTAGGTCAATCTTAACCACCCAACCATCTTCATCCAAAAACTTCAAACATTCAAGCCAACTCTTACCAAAAGGCACATCAACTAATACTTCTAGCAAAACCCAGCCTGATTTTCTCAGTAGTTGGTGTATCACTTGTAATATATTGCCCAATCAAACTCACAAATTTTGGTAAACAATTACCCCAAAATTTCAGAGGTAGATTCATCAATTTCACCCATATTGGAACATCTTTTACATTAGCCTTAGTAAGTTAAACATTTTCATGCCAATTGCACACCATAACTAACTTATTATCAAACACGAGATGACCATGTTTAAGAATAGCCTCCTTACTTTCTTCGGTTTTAGGCCGAACCATAAAAATGTCATGGGAGAAAAGATATCTAGCTTATCAATAGGATGAGAAGTCATAAAGTGGTCTGAAAACCCCGTCTTACGTCTGAAACTTCATTCGAAAAGTAGTCTTTTGAAACAAGAATTTGTCATTGTTCATCTACATATCATAAAATAATTAATTTTTCGGGATTTAATTAAGACTTTCGCGATTAACTAACCAATGTCTATAGTATTTACCATAATCCCACATTCCCACCTGTATCAAATTAATGAACATTGTAGTACTAGAATTTCCGGTATATTATAGTACTACTAGGGGACCCCAAATCTGAACAAAATAAGATGCGTTAATTAAGACTTAAAAGAGAAGGGAAAATTGAAGAATGAGAAACAGAGCAAGTGAACATATAAATCAAGAAGTTAAAGCAAAGGCAAGTTATTTACATGATCCTCTTCCTAACATCAACATCAGAAATTCAATACAAAAGGAAAATTTATACAAAACTATTTAACTATAAACTACATCATCAATGATTCAATGCACACATAACATTAGTACATTATACTGACACTACACCTTTAGTATCCTGAAACTTACAAATTGTCAAGTGAACCAAAACCAACAGCCATACTGATCCTGATAGAAAGAAACAGGACATAGTTAACTATGAGACCAATACCTAAAACCTTATTCGGGCGCATGTCATTTTGAGGCAATACGATAAGCGCATAGATGAGGCCGGTTGTGAGAAACGCTATTGTTAAGAACAAGCCAGCGTCTTGTGGTATCACATATGCTTCGGAACCTGTAGACCAGGCTCCAAGCACCAAAGAAACTCCCAATCCTATTAATGTGTTGAACATTGGACCTGCATAACATCCTGACATTGCGATCTGTAGTCCGTTTCTGTCGTTCATTGCAAATGATGAGTTTGACATTAGATCATTCATGGAGTTTCCCCATGCCAATATTGTTAAGGCCAACATTGATGGATTAATACCCAATATTGTACCCAATGAAACCAGCAATGAAACTAGCTCATCTGCAACTATGTAGAACCAAATGATACTCATGAAGAATCCACCTATTATCCATGGGAATAAGAATGTACGAGGTGGGTGATCGGGTTTTGTGTAAACGGAAGCAACAACACTGAGAATGAATCCAGTAGCAGCACCTATGATGTACGCAATTTTCCCACTTAATGGATCCGTGTTCTCCCCGGTGTTCCACAGAAAAGCCAAAAACACAGGGGCTAAGAATGCACTTGCAATCGCGTACATTTTAGACCACCGTTCCTCTTCAATGATCGGGATTGTTAATCGTCTAGGAACGTTTAATGGCATCTCAAGCAACCAACACAGGTTTGCATATGAAAACTTGGATTGCTCTTCCTCCTGAGACCAACCCCACACAGGCCATGGACCATCTTGTGTCGTAAAGTGGAGTGCAAAGTTTGTATTCCGAAGCCAATGGGTCTTCTTAGGCGTAACATCAGGCGGGTCACTAGGACTCGAACCAAGTACTGGAGCCTCGGCGGACTCGTCCCCTTTATCTTCATCGGAAATAGGATTTCCCACAAGAGGAAGTAATAGGTCAAAACTATCCGATTTTGACACACTACCCTTTTTCCTCCATACTTCAGTAACGGCAACAAATACAACATACGCAAGATATATTGAGAGAAAAGCTATGGCACCCAAAAGTGTGACCTTGCCGATAATCATAATCAATGTAAGACACGATATGGTGAAGAGAAGGAAGCAAAGATCCCTAATGAAGCATTTTTTATCAATTTGAACCCTTTTATTAGCTACACTAAGCGAAACAACCCCGACAACTATACAAGTTATGAAAACATCAGCACCAAGAACACCATTTAGGCCAACATCGCCTGAACCCGTCCCCATGAACGCAGCAATACTCGCAAATACATCGGATGCACCGTTTCCTAAAGGAAGCAATGTCACCCCTGCAATAGTGGGTGACATTTTAAGCAAATCCGAAAAGGTCTCGAGTGAACAACAGAAGTAATTAGATGCTGTACTTCCCAACAAATAAAACAGTACAACAAGCCATGAACCAAGAACAAAGTAGCCTAAAAAACTGTAATTTTGACAATTACAGTAGAAAAATTTGATGTAATTGAAAAACCCATCTGAAGTACAATCTGGATTAGCAATCAAATAATCACATTTGCTTTTATATCCTTCATGTTCATAGAATTCAGGACATACTTGTAAGTCCATTAACTTAATACTATTAGTGACATTTAATGAAGTTTCATGCAATTCCTGCATGATTCTTCTATGTTTAACCCTATACCCATGAAACATACTACTTCTTACACTCTTTTTTTCAACTGATGAAGAATCATACAACAATGTGAACAAAACTATGACAGAGATTATACTATAGAGAACCCGAAATCGAGGATCTTTCATCACAAATATTAAAAATGCCTAGGAAGTATTGAACCTGTTAAACCACAGGGTAAAACAAATGAAATGAAAATAAATACCTGAAACAAAAATTCTTGTTTAAGACGGAATTATCCGTCTTAAACTTGAAACATGCTCGAAAGTAGATTATAATTGTTAGAAATGTGCAAGTAAAAGGCAGTTAAGGAAATATCCTAGAAAATTGGAAGGTTGGTTTTAGTATACTAGTATAGTATGTAAGTGGGAGTATTTATAGTAGAAGAAGTATAAAAATGGAGTGGAGTAAACTAAGTCCACTAATAAATTAGAACCAATGACATGCAGCCATGTGTTAATCTTAGCCGCGTATCTCGTAAGGCCGACATGAGAATGTACGAAGTCTTATATCGAAGAATCAGGGATGGTTACGGTAGGACAGCAGGGTATTGTTTTACCTAATCTTTATATTTTTAAACAAAATCTTTCTTACGACACAATATATATTCGCCTTACACTTGATACATGTTTAATATGTTGAATAAACAAAAGTGAAATGTTTAAAAAATAATAAGATAGTGTTAAGCTTAAGATGGAACTCGTCTTGAATGAGAATTTTTATATATTTTGCCTTCCTTATTTGTGTTAAACTTCTCTTTTCGACCTTCTCCTCTCACAACCGGTTAAGAGATCATATATATTGCCCAATCAACTTGTCATTCGACTTCACACGATATACAGTATATATTAGTTTAACCAATTATGATACGGGAAAGGGAGAAGGTGGGAGAGAAAACTGGAGACTTAGAAGAAAAAAGCAGATAAAATTCCTCGATTAGAGCATCCACAATAGAGAGGATGAAATAATCCTCTTATTTTTTCTTTCACCCTATCATTTTTTGACACCACTCATTCTCTATGACCCACATTTATTTCCACTATATTCATCCTCGTCTTATATATTTTTGCCCACAATAGAGAGGATCCTCTTATCCATCCTCTACCCATTTATTTGCATTTTAACTTGTTACAAATGAAAAAAAAAAATGTCAATAATCCACATGGGAAGATATTAGTAGGTAGTTGGCACAAGGGCCAATGTTCTACTTCCTCTAAAATTAGAGGAAGTAGAGAACATCCTCTTGCTAAGAGGATGTTATATACATGCTCCACAATAGAGAGGACCTCCTCTTAGAGGAGAGAGTGTGCTAAGAGGAGGGTACATCCTCTCTATTGTGGATGCTCTTATAAAATGAAATGTACATTTTGTAATTTTCCCTTTAAAAATGGCTACAAGGACTTTACATGGGGCCACATCATGAGTATAAAATGATTTTGCAACAAAATATCTGAAATTATAAGTGATTATTGTATAAGAGATCTTGGACTTGACAGTTTACTAATTAAAGTGTGTCCTTATGGGCAGAGTTGGTAGGTGAGACCCGACCAAAGCCCAGGTAAACTCGATACGATGGTACCTTGAAATGCTGCAAATCGAAAATGACCGACCCGATTATGACCCGTAATTTGACCTAAAACTAAATCTGGCCCCCATGAGATGGCTTGTAACCCAAATTGACTTGATTCATGCTTTGACCCAACTCAACAGCTGACCCAACCCAAAAGATAACCCGAAATTGACCCAAAAGTTGACCCGAACCAAAAAGTAACCCGACATTAACTCAAAAAGTTAACCCCGACATAAACAATATGACGATAAAGGCTGGAATAAACCGATACTATGAACGTATTTTATAAACTATTTAAAACTAATTAACCTATAATAAATTCGTTATAAAATGACCATAACTCAACTCAAAACTAGTAAAATAATTTTAAAAAAGTTGACCGCATAATAAAATGATGAGCCAAATCAAGAAAAAAACGCGACCCAACGCAGCTAGGCCAGATGAGTTATCATAATTACTCGACCTGATAATGACGCGACCCAAAAATTAACCAGATAACAACCTAACCCGACAACAAACCTCCCGCCAAATCAGGACCCAGACCTGACCTGACCTAACATATTTATCTAAATGACCCGACTCGATATTGGCCTGAATTGGACCCGAACCAAACCCGAGCTAACAATTTTTCCGACATACCCGAAGCTGACTCAGACGTAGTCGTGACCCGACGTGAACTAGCCCGATAAAATAAGACCCATCCCAAACTCAGCCCAACCGACCCAATTACCGCATGTACTTAGGGCAGAAGTTAATTAGAAGTATTTTATCATAAAATTTTTTGAGGGAATAAATTATCATAAATTAACGTAATTGCTCTTTCATGGACAGCTTTTACTCATTCATGGACTATTTTCTCATAAATTTCCACTACTTACCCTTCTTCTAAAAGAGAGAAAAAAAAATCTCACCTTTGTCACTCAACTCAAAAATTCACCAGATTGTTAGCAAATTAAACGCAATTATGTACCCAAATTTACATATTATCAGTTAATAATTCCATTTGAATATGTCGAATTTGCTAACAATTTGATAAATTTTATCAATTTAACAACACACATAAAAGGATTTTTTTAATAGAAATTAGGGTTTTAATTTGAAAGGAGAGGCAGCGAAAGGGAGGGCTGGGTGGCAGACGTGGAGAAGGAGGCGCGGTAGGCGAATGAAGGTCTGGTGGTCGAATGAAGGAAGACATTGGTAGGCGAGTAGCGGTGGCAGAAAAGGGGCAGGTCTATTTGGATGGGAAAGGGGCGGCAAGTCTGGTGATATGTGAGCATGGGCGAGCGAAGTAGGCGGGGCAGAAGGCCGGTGGGGGTCGTCGGGAGTTGGCAAAGGGGTGGAGGGGTGTCGGCAGTTAGGCAGCAGGGGTGGGGAGGGGTAGTGCGTGTGGTTGGATTTGGGTCTTGAAGGCGGTGGAGCGGATGGGGGCAGTGGTGGTGACGTAGAGGGCTGGTGTTGGTTGAGCAGGAGGTGGTTGAGGAGGAGGCTAGGGTTTGTGAGGTAGAGGGAGGATGTTGAAAGAGTAACTAGGAAAGAATAAACTTGAAAAATAATAGGGGTAAAGTGGTAATCTTTGTCCATGAAAAAGTAAAATGTGTCCATGAAAGAGCATAACCCTAAATTAATGTACCGACTACCGACGACGGAGTAATGGTATCTGCCATGACGACGATGACGTAAGAGGTAATAGGTTTGTCTCTTACAAACTTTATATTATTAGTCTCCAGGTTACCATAATTACTAAATGAAGACGAGGCTAATGGAGAGAATCTGAATTGCTAGTCCGAAGTATTTGAATCGCTCCCATGGTTAATTTACTAGATAGATTTGATATGTCACTTTCATTATATTCAAATAGACTAAAAATAAACTCCTTTTATCCTAATTATTTGTTTTTGTTGATTAAAATAAAACTTCACACAAATAAAAATTTAAATATATAATTAATTAAACGGAAAATTCAGATGGTATCCCCGAGGTTTGTCATTTTGCACGAAATACCCAAAATTTTGATTTAGAAAACTTTAAGAGGTCATAACTCGTGTTTACGAGATTATAAAGTGATCCGGAATTCCAAGCAAACCCAAAAAAAATTTTGATTTTTTTTTTCAAGTCGATCATCTTTCCGATAACTACGATTTGAAAAAAAAAATTATTGCATTTGGATCCCGTAGCTAGGAGTTATTGCATGTCAAAGTTTTTTTGACCGAACAAACTTTGAGCAAGCATATCTCTTGATTACGAATTCCGAACTCGGCAATTTTTTTTTTCAAATCGTAGTACTTGGAAAGACGATCGATTTGAAAAAAAAATCGTCACTTTCTGATCTCGTAAACACAAGTTATGACCTCTTAAAGTTTTCTAGATCAAAATTTTGGGTATTTCGTGCAAAATGGCAAACCTCAAGGGTACCATGTGAATTTTCCCTTAATTAAATAGGAGAAAGGGAATATATGAACGGTTTCTTACAAGTTAATGGATCATCAACCGTCGATCACCTCGTGAACGATGATATTAATTTAGAAGTTTTGATTATGTTTTTCAATTCCCTTTTTTTTTTTTACAAACGTAAACTGTTTGTATAAAGAAATGAAATGAAGTAAATACACCCATAGAACCTACTAAAGCGTCTAGGTACAAACTAGAATATTTTTTCAAAGTGGGATTATTGGGACATTTAAATCTCGATTTAGGGTTTTTTTAAAACTATTTCTCGCCAATGGGTCCACGTCATCACTTTTTATTTATTGTTACCAGAATTGAGGTAAATCGCTATGGGGCATAGCGAATTTGCCAGTTATCCCCAACTCACACAAAGCAGAAGGTTCTGCCAAATTTGGAACGTAAGAATTGGGTAAATCGCTATGGGGCATAACGAATTTGCCAATTATCCCAGACTCACACAAAGCAGAAGGTTCTGCCAAAGGCTGAACGAAATATTTGGGGCTAAATCGCTATCCCCAGTAGCGATTTAACCTAAATCGCTACCCCCCACCACGACTTTGCCCTGTATTAAAAAAAAAAAGTAACAAACATGCATTATACTCTTTTCTCATACTTGTTCCATTATTAAAACTTGCATATAAAACACGCAATATAACCACCAAATTCAATTCACACACAAACAAGTCTTTGAAATACATTAAAAAGAGTAAATAGTTCATACAAACCACCAAATTCAATTCACTACATAAACAAGTCTTTGAAATACAATAAAAAGGGTAGATAGTTCATACAAACACACAACTAAACTCTACGGGACCGGGTTCTTTTTGCCTTTCTTTGTGAATTAGATCCTTCGGGCTCATCCTCTTGCTCTTGGTTAACTCTCCCCCCCCCCGTATGACGAAGATTATATCGTGGAGCTACCTCATCCTCCTCATTTTCTTCTTCCATGTCTTGTGTAAAAACTTCTTCTTCATGTTGTTGGATTAGATGAGCTTGCCTTGTGCCTTGGAGCGATTGAAGTGCCATTGCTTGCATAGCTTGCAACATCTTTACATGAGTCAGTGGCACATCATCGGGTATTTGGGCAAGCATGTTGGAAGAGTGGTTGTAGATGAACACATGTCCTTGGGTCTGTATTGTAAAATGAGCTAATAAATTAATACCCTAACCAAATAATTGAAATATGTATTGTAATATGAAGATGAAAAAAGATAAGAGTTATATAACTTACGAGTAATGAATAATCCGCCGCGGTGGGCTAGTAATCATGGTTGGCTTCATAGATCCTCTCTGTTGTCGAACTAAGTGGGCTAATGAATTAATGATGAGACGGGTGTGATCACGATACCACTCCATATAAGGGTCATTATAACTTATATGACCACTATAAGGGTTTCCAGGTGGCAACATATGACGCTTGCGGTTCATCCACCAATCAATGCGGTGACGGTGCAAGTGTTCATAGTTCTTCTTTTTCATTCTACGGTCCATATCATGCAATTCGGTATCCGTGTCACGCCCCTTGTGGCACTTCGATCCGGATGATAACCAAATTGTTGAACTACTCTTTCCGGATAATGCCACTCAACAACTTCAAAGCAAATTAAAGGTGTTTTCACAATCCAAGTCTCGGTATCCTCGGTACATATAGGCGGAAGAAGAGCAAGGATATTGGGAGTATAGGGTTGCCACTTAAACATGGTATCAGTCATGGTATCAAAAGCGTGCCTATACGTAACCAACCCCTGAAGATGGTCCGTAAACCTCCTATCAACTCTAAGCCACCGGCATCCTAAATGATCAACACCAACTACCATTTGAGAACCCAAAGGATATTCAACACCAACTTGTGCTTCAACCCGTGAACGGATAATCTTAGGTCGACCAATGGATATACGCTCCCAAGACCATAATTGAAGAAGTATCAAGCAACCTCCAATATTGAGAGAACCCTTTCTACTAGCCGAGCACAAGTTGCGGTAAAGACAAGCTAGAACTCCACTACCCTAACTATAGTCATCCAACTTAGTTAGGTCACTCAAAAATGGCAAAAAAATAAGGGATACTTTATTTCCAGTTTTATTGGGGAAAAGAGTAGTTCCAATCAAGTACAATAAGTATGCCCTAACATATTGATGAAGTTTGAACTCATTAGCGTCATTTGGCAAAACTTGGAAACGCTTAAGCCACTTTAGTTTTAAGGTTGATCCTTTTAGCCAAGTCTCAGTTTCCGAGTTTTCCGGTCTAACTCCTAAGTAATGCTCCACTAAATCACCCTAAGCTAAATCCCCTTGACCCGTGATTGGCAACCCATCAACCCTAAGACACAACAAGACATTCACATCTTGTAATGTTATAGTAGCCTCCCCCACCGTTAAATGAAACGTGTGAGTCTCTTGTCTCCATCTCTCAACTAAAGCGGTTATGAAATCCGGGTGAATGCCAACAAAAGATAGTCTATGAATTCCATGAAATTGCGTACCAGTTATGAAATTGGCAACGGCATCTGGAACCGTGAACTCCTCTTTCAACCTTAGATGATTTCTACACACCAAAGCAGGCCAATCCTTCAAAAAAAAATTCCACATAAAACATAAGGTTAATAAAGTAACAAAAGTTTGAATAAAAGAGAAATGAAATAAATACAAATATTTTTCTTAGGTTACCTCTCCTTCCCCTATACAACTACTTCTATGTTGATCTTGTAGAGTAAGCACACTACGGTTGAAAGGACTCGGTTCCATCTCTTGACCTACAACAAATGAAAAAAAAAATTAAGACAAAGGATCAACAAATGTTGGTAAACATATAACATAGAATAGAATAAACAAAACAAAACAAATATATTTAAGTTACCCCGATGGTATAGAAGTCGGACATGAACGTTTGTTATAACCACTTGTATTGCACAAACTACACGTTACAGATTGTTTTACAACCTCATCCATCTCATTTCGAATTCTCTTTGATTTTGGTCTGCCTTCACCACGCTTTAGTTCAAGGTTTGGGGTGAAAACTTTACCACACCAAGGCTTCCAATAACCTTCATCGGGAACTGGGTGAAAAGAAGCGCGATACGATCCGAGATACTCCCCACTAGAATATAAAGGATCAACGTATTGGTCTGAGTCGATCGAATGTTCCCGGCATACCGCCATGAGATGTGAACATGGATAATGGAGGTTTTGCCATTTGTTACAAGTGCATGTTCTTTGTGAAAGAAGAATTGTATGACTATGCCTCGCATTGGTTCCTTGCCGATTTCCACGTTTGGTAACAACTTCGTAGAGCCCCCTTTGCAAATCGTAGCAAGTTACCTCGTGATGCGCGGCAATATCATCATTATCTTCTATTTTCGCCATGACTTTATCGGCCCATATGAAACCATTAGTCAACCTTGACCTAGCAATATCCCTCCTCTCAACAAAGTACTTGTTCACTCTTGTGAAAGTGGCTTTAACAAGTGCTTGAATAGGGAGAAATCTCACCCCTTTTAAGACACCATTAAAACATTCACACATGTTTGTGGTCTTTATACCATATCGTTTACCACCATCGTGCGCAAGACACCATTTACTAAAATTAATCCTCTCCAACATAGCCTTGGCTTTCATGTTTATTGCCCCTATACCTTGCATTCCTTTCTCAAACTTTCGAAGTTGATGTTCAAAAGCAGTTTTTGTAAAAGCCCCCTTCAAGTTTGTATCTTTGAACATAGTGTTTATGTTCGATGCATGGTGACGAATACAATATCTATGAAAAGCAAAAGGTTCCTCCCACCCACTACCCACTTCCACCATAGCTTTTAGAATCCCAGTATGTCTATCAGATATAACACAAATACCTTCACGTTGTGTAACTGAGCCTCTTATGCAACCTAAAAACCATCTCCAAGTATTATAAGTCTCTTTCTCAATAATAGCAAAAGCTAATGGAAAAAGTTGTTCATTCGCATCAACTCCCATGGCTATCAACAAAACACCACGATACTTTCCATAAAGATGAGTACCGTCTATCGTGATGATGGGTCTACAATGGGGGAATCCTCTAATTGAAGGTCCAAAAGCCCAAAACACGCGATTAAATTGCTCACTATTGGGTTTGTCACTTGGGTCATTAACAAAAACAACAACGGTTCCCGGATTTGATGATTTTAGAGCGTCGAGATATCGAGGAAGATAGGCATAAGATTCCTCCCAATCCCCATAAAGGTCCGCAATTGCTTTTTGTTTGGCGGCCCATGCCTTCGCATAAGATATCGTGAAATTAAATTCTTTGGTTATTGCCGCTCTAAGTAATTGCACTTTCACCCCCCAATCGGCTTCTACAAAAGGCTTTATGACATTGCTAAGAAACTCTCTTTTCAAATTGGGGTGATCACGAGATGGTTTCTTAACAACACAAGTTGTTTCGTGAGGTCCTTTATAAGACACAATTGTGAAGACATCTAAAGCAAGATTTTTTCGCGTAGCTCTAAGATACCAACTACAAGGGTTTTGTTTTCTTCCACATTTGTAACTAATAGTGTTAGATCTTGACTCAACCGTTTTAGAAATTTGGTTTCTTTTCACATTATATGCTATTACAACTTCACGCAACACTTTTCTGTTTGCAAACTCTTGTCCCACCATAAACTCACCACCATTTACAAAAGAGACATCCTTTGATTTGTACCAACTATTTACATAATCTTCGTCAAATTGATGAAGCTTAGTAAATTCACTATTGGGAACACCAAGAGAAACAAGGTCTATATCAATATCATCATCATCAACAATTAACAACATAACATCTTCTTCCTCGACATCCCCCTCAACCTCATCCCCTTCAATATTACAATCTATATCACCTTCATCAACATTATTATTACCCAAGGACACACTTGACCAATTAGGATTCTCGACTTGACTAATCATATTTGTAAATGAAAAAGGAGAAGGTTGGACAATTTCATTAGAGGGAGCAATAGGTACCAAATCTAAGTACAAATCAATAGAAGCCGCTTTCGATTGACACACACTAGCCCACAACGCTCTTAAACTTTTATCATTATTCAAACAACACAACTTATAACCTCTTACACCTGGAAATTTCATCCTAATACTTAGCTCAAATTTTGTAGGATTAACTTCTAATGCATCATAAATTTCACTCTTAAGATCACTAAAATTTAAGCTACTATTGACAATAATAAAGGTTTCACAACCCCCTTTATAAGTAACACTTTCCCCTTCTTCAACAACATCACCACTCCACCAACATGTTAAAGGATAATTATTTACCTCCATTACTATGATCACACAACTAAAATCAAAAGATTAACAACACTTAAGCTACTAATTAACTAGTTTCTAGCAATAATTACTAAAAACAAACAATCTATTGTAATTAGTAACTAATTCAACATTATTAACAATTGCCAAAACAACAATAAATCTTACCTATTCGTTTAGATAGGAAGAAGAGGGCTTCTTACTTGTTAACTTGTGTAAATTTATGTAGAAAAGGGTTATGATTTGAGAAGTTTTGGTAGGTTTCGGATTTTCTAGGGTTTCAAATTTGGGGATTTTTTGTTTGGAACAAATTGACGAGTTATAGGAGAGAGAGTGAGCCGGGTTTTTTTTATATAAACGACCTAAATCGCTTTGCAGCATAACGATTTACCCAAATATTTCGTTCCTCCTTGACGCGTACTTTCTGCTGTGTGTGTGTTTTGAAAAATTAGCAAAATCGCTATACACCATAAAATCAGTAAAATCAGTAAAATCGCTATGGGGCATAGCGATTTACCTCAAATCTGGCAAAAAAAATAAAAAGTGATGACGTGGACCCATTGGCGAGAAATAGTTTCAAAACAACCCTAAAGCGAGATTTAATTGTCCCAATAACCCTACTTTGAAAAAAAAATTCGAAGATTTTCATGATTCTTTTTCAAACTAACTATTTCCTCCATTTTTTATGAGTATTTTATTAAAGTGAGAGGATGAAAAGAAAATGGAGAATGAAAGTATTTGTTAGGACATAGTACCAAAAATTGGGCACATTGTTTTTTATTTAAAGTGTAGTAAATCTAGAAATTTTAACTCATTCACATAAGTTTGATTCTACTATTTATACTAACAAAACTAGCTACAACTATGAAAAATTGTATCCTAAATATAATAAATTTATAGAAATCTACATAAAAGTATTTTGATTTTTTTTATGATAAATAGATTTAATATTGAGTCTTATATAATGGAGTAATATTATATTTGAATAATAATAATATACTCCTTACGCCTTATTAAAATTTCAAAGTTAATAAATAATCAAATCAAAGAAACTAGGAAATAATTTTCTTACACCACATATTATAAGGAAAATCCAATTTTTTTTGGATCGCGTGCATGCCTTTTGCTTTGGATTAATAATTCCTACTTTAATAATGTGAGGGAATTAATTTTAAAGCAATCACATATAGGGAAAATACCCTAGATTATTATCGAGAATTTGTGTATGTGTTATCTTAAGTTCTTAACCCAAAGAAAAGGGTCAAGGAATATTCCAATTTGAATAAACGCACTTAATTGATTAATTAATCAAGTAACGCACATAATAAACAGTAAGAATCCTCTGTCCCACTTTTGTGTCCCATTCTGTGTCCCAATCCATACAGATTCCGACACATCACTTATTGTAGGAATAAAATATGCAGTATATATACTAATTGGTTGATGTGTCAGAATCTGTATGGTGTGGGACACACAATGGGACACCAAATGGGACAGAGGATCCTTACTGCATAATAAAGTGTATTAAAAATTTATCGCAATCTTTTTTTCAGAGATTGAGAGAGAAACCGTTACTATTTTGTTATTTTTAGAGCAGTTTTTCGAGTTCAATTTGATGCTCCAAAAGGGTTATTTTAGAAAAATTCTTTTATATATAGTGTACGGTGTACCATGTCATTCTCGTTATACCTAGACTTTGTGAAACCTCACCTTTTAATCGATACTATATACTGTATGTATAAGTCTATAAACTATAAAATGTTGATGTTAATTTTAATATTATCATTGACCGTAGTGTTCGATAATAACTCAGCTAATTAAAGTTCTTAAGGTACACGATGTATACGCTTGAACGTTTTTTATTTGTGTTAGCTAGTCACGTATCAATAATTTACCTTACTTTTATTTGTAGAAGAAAGATTTTATAACACTCGGATTTATAACAGATGTTTTATTAATTTATTCAAGCTTATTACGGAAAGATTTATAAGAAATTTGCATTAATTATGGTAAGAATAAGTTCATACTTGAATTTCTGATGAAAATCTCTTATAAATCTTTCCGTAATAAGATTATTAAGCTGTAAGAAAAACCGATTTACGAAATACTAAAATTCATTTTTTTAAATATAAAATTGCATATAAATGTTAATAGATATGCTATCAAGAAGCATCTCCTAGTTTTGGATGATACTCATAACTCCGTATAAAATAAAACTAAATAAATATAAATAACCCGATTCAAATTAACCGTCACCAGATTTGAACGGACAGCCACCCGAATCAATAGTAACGTACTACGAGTTTAGAAAATGTAACTTTTTTTTTCTAGGGTTTAGCAACATTAAGAACTTGAACAATAATTTTGTAGTCTGCTTCCACGGTAAACATCCCTGAAAAAACTTTAGGAGGCACAGTAACTCCAGAATTACCAAAGAAGTAACTACAATCATGTAGATCATTAAATATACGTGAATTAATATAATCCTTTGCAGCTGGGTAATTCTTTTGTTCTGTCGCTAAACTCTCTGCCATGCCTTCAGATACTAAAATATTTTGGAATAAAGGTTGACATTTGTCTAGTACGCCTTTTATCGACCCGTCTGTGTTCGGGTCATCGATTAGGTTATTCGTGTCGATGCTGAGTTGTTGACTGTCCAAATAGGCACATTTGAACAACAACTCGATAACATCTAAATCCGAATTGATCTGACTCGACTGAGAATTGATGCATGAGGTGCACACGGCCGGTACGTAGGTCGCACCACATAGTCTGTTTACGATACCGTTGTTGTTAGCTTGTGCTACTAGGGAGATTGATAGAATTATTGAGAGCATTGCAAATATGATGTTAATGGTGTTTTGGTTGGAAGCCATTGTTGATTAGGGTAACGTTTTTCTTTGTGTTTTTTTTGTTTTTGTTTTAATGTTTTAACACTTTTGTGGGGTATATATGCGCAAAAAAGATTATGACAAATGACAATATGTTATAAGTAGTAAATGTAAAATCTATGATATACGATATTATCGGTTTTTCTAACGTGTGCCCTAAGGGCACACATTAATAACCTTAATTTGGAAAGATTTACAACATATATATTCTCATCACAAATGCAAGTATAAACATAATTTTACCATAATTAGTGAGATTATCTTGTAAATCTTTCCAAATTAAGGTTATTAATGTGTGCCCTTAGGGCACACGTTAGAAAAACCGTATAACTATAAATCTTGAACCAAAGATTTCCAATATTTCTGTAAATGAGTTAGAATATGAATAAATGGAAATTATTGAAGATTTCTTTACCTAATGTCACGAGACAAAATAATCTATCTATCTATACTATCTATCAAATCCTAAAATCAAGTAACTTCCATGTAATTAAATAAATTTATACAAATTAATAATATACTATATAGTTTTTAATGTATAGCGCTGTGTGATAGACCTGATCAAGAGATTTTTATATAAATATTATATAATTTTGGTTGAAATATAAATTTAGAAAATATCAAAATAGGGTGATTTTCCTTAAATAAACATGCTCACTTATGGTATTAGTTAGTAGTATAGAATATACATTAAATTAAAAATTTATAATTATTTAACTTACACAAAATATTTTGGAAACTATTAAAAGATACGTAAATCAAGCTAGGTTTCCAAAAGATATTATATTGCATAATTCTTCTAAACTAATTTAACATATATGAAATATATTAATATAAATATACGAGCCTCTTAAAATTGCATGTGTACTCAAATTGCATGTTTAATCATCAGCTAATCAAGTTATAGTAATCAGTCAGTTCAATAGTCAAAGTAAGAATATTAGAACCGGGAGTAATGAAAGTAATTGAACAACAACGCGAGTAGTGAAAATATCAATAATTACGGTGAGAGTAGTGAAAGTAACAATAATTACGACGGGAGTAGTAAAAGTAACAAAAGTAATAACGAATGTAATAAAAGAAACAATACTAACAATAAAAAAAAAATATGAACAATTAGCCGACAAATTGATTAAAGTAAAATATTAATAGTGGGAGTAATGAATTGTCTAATAATTTATTTTATCGTAATTTTAAGATATGTCATAAGAAAATTTATTGATGATAAATTTATGAGTTATACAACTTTAAAGTATATTTAATTAAAATAAATTTTAATGATAAATATAGGTAGCCCGGGCGGAGCCGGGCACCAATACTAGTTACTTTTATACTAGTGTCGATCCCGCGCAAAAACGCGACTTTTTTAGATATAAAATACTCGTATTAGAGAAGTTGACAAAAATTATATTTATTCCATGTTTTAGATTATTGATAAAAAATTTGCTTTGTTTATGTAAAAGCTAAATAATAGTTTATGAAAAAGTTGTGACCATCATTAAATAATTAGCATTAACATTTATGGTATATAATTAATTATGATGCAAATATTGTACGGAGTATAAGACTATATATATATAGTATATAGCTAGTGAGATCAATTTAGAAGGCAAATATTGTATACGACTAAATATATGACTAAATAATATTATTTTCACCATATAACTTATTTAGATTTGGATAATCTAAAGCAATAGGTATGGAAACAAAATTAAATTGAATTTTCCTTAAATAATGTAAAAAAAATATTCCCTGCCTATTGTCTCTTTATTTTCTTATTCCGTTTTTGATTTAGATTGTAAGCGATCGTAAATAACTATTAATCACATATAAATATAATGACAAAATAATTCAAATTTTTATTTTACATTTGTATAAATTCATATTATTATTAGATACATTTCTTCACAGTTGTAACTCTAAATTTTGTGTCATATAATTTAGGTAGATTTCGAAGGTCTTGAACCAAATATTTCATTTTTTTTTATCATAAATATAATTTATATTTAGTCTATAATAATGGAGTAATATTGTATTTGAATAATTATAATCTATGCCTTATTAAAGTTTCAAAATAAATAAGAATCACATAAACATGACAATAAAAAAAGCCGTTCCGTGAGCAATCTTTGCGACTAACCACTTACTAGTTAGCAACCATTTACAAGTTCGTTGCTCATTAGCGACCAATATTACATTGGTTGCAAAAATTAGATGCTAATTAGCAACTTATAACAAGGCGGTCGTCGCTCATCTTTAACAATGTTCGCAAATATTATATGATAAATACCAATCCATCCAAAAAAAATAAAAATAGAATCATAGCCAAAATGTCGGAATCCATTTATTTTCAATACGAATTACAAAATTATGCAATGCAAAAAACCGTAAAAGTTGTAAGAGATATTTTAATTAAAGGTAAATAAATGCTAATACTATTAATTAGATCCTAAGAATACCAAGGATTTGATAAATAATTTTGAAGTAAGCTTCAACATTAAAAGTCCCAGAAAAAAATTTAGGTGGAATTGTAATTCCAGAGCTGCTACCAAGTATTGAATTACAATATCGAAGCTTATCAAATATATTATGATCAATATAATTCTTAGCTTCTTCAAAATTTCTTTTAGTGGCAAAATAAATAATTAAGCCATCATAATACGTGAAGTCTATAATAAAAGGGTGGCATTGCTCAATTGCACTTCTTGTGGCCTCATTAATGTGTGAATCCCTCACAATCTCATTCGTGTCGGTTTGAAGTCGACGAATCTCCGAAGAGGCGCAGGTGTTCAACGCCTCGAGGACGTTAATGTCTGTATTCACGGGTTGGGTTACGGTTTTGATGCATGAGGTGCACAAGACTGGCGCATAGGTTGCACCACATAGTTTGTTTATGAGGTTATCGTCATTAGCTTGTACGAGTAGGGTAACTGAGAAAATTAAGATTAATTTTAAGATAATGTTGTTTTCGTATGCCATGGTAATTTTGTGGAATTATATTATAAGAAATTATAAGAATTTTGTAGGGTTTTGATGCTCGTTTGAATATTGTTGTTGAGTTTTGATCTAAAGGTTTATTTTTATAATAGACGCATGCATGCGTTACATTAGAAGAAAAAAAACGCTCGAAACGTAGAAAATGCTCCATAGATATATTATGGTGCAAGTAAATGCACCTAATAAATAACTAATTTAATGTTGGTTTTTATTAGGGGGCGAACGAATTTATAGAAAATAACGCACCTCAAGGAAAAGACAATAGAGTTACAATTGTTTTACGGTTTATAGCCTATACAACCAGTTATAGTACAACTCATATTGAGATTTATGAGCCGTGTAATAAAGTTTTTGAGATTTATTATAAAGATTATGAGTTTTACTGTAAATTTTATGAGCGCGCTAAACAACTGAAGTTTAAGCAAGCTTAGAAAAAATATACATAAGCTCGATTAAATACAGATTGGTTGTACAATGCTAATATACAACTGGATGTATAATCCTATTTGTGCTTGTTTTATACCTGTGTAAATTTACACCGGATAGAATATATAATAATTTCACTAAATATATAAACTTAATTTACAACGATTATAAGTAAGATTAATTGATAGTTATTCACAAATTCTGTTCATTTCTATTGAAATTTTCTGAATTTAACTTAAATGAACGGATCTGAACTGGACTGAATTGATCTGAGCATAACTAAATCGACCTAAACTAAACTTAGAAGAACTGAAATTAAATTTAAAAGAACAAGGCTTTAGACTAAATGTAGGACTCAATATATCAATATGCATCCGATCACCCGGGAAAAAAAATAATTTTTACATCAATATAATTTATTAGGAATAAATGTGAATTATGGTCATATTTATTCCTAATATAATTCTAACCTTACCAAATTTCCATACAATGACCAAGCCTCGAACCGAGCCTACATTGACCACTATATCCAAAATTAAGTCTATGCACTTGTTAAGTGCATTATGTAGAGCCTAACTGAATCAGGGGTGGATCGTCTAGGCTCTCTTAGTACGGGCTTGAGCTTAGAGGTGATCAAATACGGGTTTTGGCTTGACATTTGCAGGACTTACGTTCAATTTTTGGCAAATAGATAAGCGGGTTTAAAGTGGGTTAGTAGGTTGGGTGATGCAAATCAGGCTGAGATCACAATTGGCGCGCATGACCACACTTCAAAAATGGAGGGAAGACAATTCTTAAAACAAGGAGGAATTGATCATATGGGAATGATGAGTCACCAAGGGATAATGACCAAGGAAGGTACAATGCCAGCTAAGGGAATACATGCCGTTGCTGCACATGGAGAATGTACCAACAATTGCACTTCTAATTTGTCCTATTCCAATTAGTTATGGAGAATAATTTAGCACTATGTTACCGTTGTTAATTAGCTTGTTTTCCTAACAATTACAGCCTATAAATAGCTGTTTATGGTAATGGTTTAGCATCATGAATGAAATTATCCTTCCCTTGGTTTAATTCCTCTGTTGCGCTTTTGGTAAGAAACCAAGCAACTTTTCTTAAATCCTAGTTGCTGCATTTCTTATTCAGTATAAGCCTATCAATTTGTCATAAATTGAACAGCTTTATTCATTCATCCTCATAGTACAATACATCACATTAACTTTATTTACAGCATTACATTGCTTTTACATCACATATATAAGAAGATTGTATCATTGGGCCTCTGTATTTTTCATAAAATGTCTTGTATGTATAATGTATTGTAGGTAGCCGCTTATATTTTGGGTCGGATCCACCATACTAATAAACGAGATGACCCATGAACAGCTCTACTTAAGCCCAATTAACCTAAACTACATATAAGTAGAATTTTTGTTAACTCTAAAACTAATTGACAATAGAGGAATTAGTCATTAACTTTTAAAGTGGTAAACTCTCTCATCTTTATCAATGTGAGACAACTCATATGTGAAAAATATTGTGCTTTTTCACA
The DNA here is from genome assembly GCA_022085475.1 of Heliosperma pusillum. Lineage (NCBI taxonomy): Eukaryota > Viridiplantae > Streptophyta > Magnoliopsida > Caryophyllales > Caryophyllaceae > Heliosperma > Heliosperma pusillum. The sequence goes on along the minus strand of JAIUZE010001367.1, from coordinate 78,063 downwards.
AATATTTATTTTAAAAATGTGTCAAAAGGAAAAAAATTCCAAGAAGGCCTGCCCTTTTTCATTCGATTAGGCCTCATTTCTAGAACGCGGTTTAGGATAAGCTATTCGTAATTCATTATTTACCTACTTGATTTAATTAATTAGTGATCCTAATTAATTGATAGAGGATACATTTATAAATGTTTATATCACTAATCAACATTACTATAATTGCCTCTTTTTTTTATGTCTACATTTGTTTCTTCCTATATTATTTCGCATCATGTTGCTTTAATTAGTACGGAGTAATAAATTAAAAAGTGTAAAACTCCATTTCAAAAACCAAAGCTTAGAATATTAGAGTGTCATTCATTTTTTTGCCTTTAATATTTTTGTGAGGAGTATTTTAATCAAATGCAAACAACTGATTATGATAGAGGGAGTAGTAAATAATAAAAAAAAAGCGAGGAAGTATAAAACTCTGATCCGCTTCAAAAACTAAAACATCGAGTATATATAGAAAAACAAAGGGAGTAGAGACAGATCGAGTTTCGTATCATGAGCTATCTTCTAGGTCACCAAGGACTTGAGAAACAAGTTTATAGTCATCTTCAAGTTTCGACATCCCCGAAGTAACAATCGACGGAATAGTAACTCCTGAGCTTGAAAGTATAGAATCACAATCCTTAAGCTTCTTAACTGTATTATTATCAATAAAATCTTTGGCTTCGCGAAATTTCTTTCTATCGGCTAATTCAAATGCATCATTGCCTACGATATCTAGGATTGTATCAACGAATTTGTTAATCGTATCTTTTACGGCCGTGCTGATGTTTATATCACCGAGGATATTATTAACATCATCGTAGAGTTTCTCAAAATCGTTGGACGCACACGTTAGTAACGCCTTAACAACGTTAAGCTTAATGTTTACCGGAATTGGCGAGTTGTTGATGCATGAAGTGCAAGCAGTTGGATCGTAGGTTGAGTCGCATAGTTGGTGTATAAGTGTATCGTTGTTTGCTTGAACTCTATTAATAAAAATTGATAGCATGGAGAACAATGCTACGAAAATGATGATTCGGTTCGAGGACATATTAATCGTGTTAGGTACCGAAACTAATATAAATATATAATGGTGTTTATGACTCGGTTAATGCAAAATCCTATATATACACATACACATACACATACACATACACATACACATACACATACACATATAAAAATAGAATGTAAGTATAAAATTACGATAAAATAGGTAAATATAATTGTGATATTTTGGTAAGAGGTCAGTAAATGATGCAACATATGGATAACAATCGCTATGATTATGTGTCTATATATGACTGTTAATATTCAAATTGTACATATATAGTTATATACAATTATAAAAGTTCGATATCATTATTAGCCTTATAAGACAATTCTAGATTATGATTTGCATACAGGATTATTAATTACTTTTGCATGATTTTAGTCGTGGTTTTGGATAATTCCGACTCCCTTTTGCATGATTTTAGGCTAGCTGAGCACAATGGTGGATCCGTATGTATTGATCCGGGACACCGCAAGACGATTTTTGTTTGTTTGTTTGTTTGTATTTTGTCAATTTTTTAGACTGGAATAAATAAAATATACCCCCTATCTCGGTCGGTCGTTTGCCCTTAACTTTGTCACAAAGATCAAGAAAACAGAAGGGACCCATTTATGGTTGTAAATAAAGAATGACAAGTGCACTATGTTGCTATGGATTATCTAATTAGTTGTAAAAGATTTTTCCAATATAGAAATATAAACAAATGAATGAGAAAATGGAATAACCAAACAAATACGAGGTAACCCTTTATATTTCATTGGGATCCAGGAAGAAATTTTCCGGATCCGACACTGGTTGCGCATTGTTTGTGTTGTTTTGATATATGCTATGCTTTGGTATGCTTTCTGCTTAGCGTTTCAGGAACAAAGCCAATTCTTCACCAAAAAAAAAATATACGGAGTAATAGTAATTTAAAGGCCTACCAGAAAATGATCGGGATTTCAATTTGCTAATGAACATCTTACAGCTTGTTCAGATCAACAAAATTCTTATCATGTGAGATGTTATTTCAAATGTTTCAGTAGCAGCAGTGTATAAGCCACATTCACATCTTATGCCAAATAAATTAGTTTAGTCATGCTAATTTTACTTACAGAAAACATGCCTTCGAGGCTCAGATCTCTTCATCTATATGCATCTGATGAGTCTTCTGAGATTTCGCTCTGCATTGCCTTGCGTGCCCTTCTCATCAATCAAATACCGACAAGACCTTTGTGACGAGCATAGGTCATTATCGTTAAGAAGATTGTTCCGCTTGCTAATCCCGCGAGTATGACCACCTATATAAAGGATTGCAAAATAATGTGCATCAAATTCATAGGAAATATTACATTAATCTAGTTAAACTCATTATTTTGCAAAGAAAGAAATTAAAACTAGGTTGATCCCTAAAAGAGCACCAGCCAACAATATCGTTGTCGGTGATAAAAAAAAAGAAGAAATAAGGGTTCCAAAGAAAAATGCCAGTGGCAAAAAAAAAATCGCGGTGTTCCTGAAAAGAATAAGAAAGGAGAGGCAACACACCCATTTAAACAGATATCCATGGTTTTCTTTCCATGTGTATGGAATGTTCATGCCAAATATTGCCCCTATCAACGAGTACACCGATAAAGAGACAGTTCCAGAGCTAAGGAAAAGTTCGAGCTGCACCCATTAGGAGCCATGAGGAGATAGATAAAGATTGAACTTTAGTAATTTGGCAATAACTAAGTCATAGAATACATTCATTATACATGCCTGAATCAGCTGATTTCTGTGGTTGTCCAACTGAAATTTCAGATAATAAACTCTCAGTATTAGTCCCACGATATAAATCTCAGTGCAATTTCGTCATGATCATCCAAATAAAGCCTTCGTGTTTTGAGCTATGTTACTCGGACTTGGTTAGAACTTAGAAGCATCCGATACGGGTGTGTGTCTAAGTGTCGGGTTCGTCTACTTTATGAAAAAGATTCATGTTTTTGGTCTAAAATGAAGTGTACCAGTGTCCTACACTCCTACCCACGTCCGAGTATCTAGTGTTCGACACGGGTATGCGAGATAATATTGAAGAGTCCGAGCAACAAAGGTTTTGAGGATGCACACTGAACGATCTGGGGTCCTAAGACACCGAAAAGCTCAAACTTTTGTGCATTTCCTCCAACTTTTATGCTTTAAAATTTAAGTATTTTGTATGATAATTATCTTAAAAATATTCAACAGTTCTCAGAAACAAATTTTCAAAAATTTCTAGATCTGCCACTAAAAGGCTGCGTACATCTGACACCCTTGCCTTGCTTACCTGAATGTTTATGTAGTCCTCTGTGTCATCAATGTACTCCCGAAGCTGAAAAGATAATGTCTCTTAAGAAGAAGAATATGAAACGGAGTCAAGACTACACGGCCAGAATCATAAGTACTTACAGTAGTCAGTTTGTTCATTGTGCTATCAATTTGCATGAAATATGCCTGAAATAATATGTGCACCAAAAGACAACAATTTTAGCTAAGATCATCAATTCTACTTATATGGGAATTCAGAGAGGTAGGGCCGTTACCTCAAGTAACATTTCAAGCTCCTCGACATCGTGCTCTTCATGGACAGATACTCCGCTTGCTCGACTTGTTTTGGATGCCTTTGACCTTAAGGCAGGTGATGAAAGATACCAGCATGGAGCGTAAGTAAAGCTGGCAGGTGAAGAATGTCTTGATAACTTTCTTGATAAGTAAAGGTCTTCCATGTCCTCATCATCGTCAAGTAGTTGCTCAAGTTCTTCTCTGACCTAGAAGTTGAACAAATTGTGAAAGCTATAGAATAGCATATAAACAAGCTTTCTGTTAATTGTGGAAGAGTAGAAGTATTTCACACCTTTTGAACCCGATTTGTCAACCTTGTCATCGCACTTTTCAGTTTTCGTACTCTGTCCAGATTGCGGCTGCTAATCTTTCATCATAATATGCATAATGAAGTGTCAAAATCATATTAAGCCAACATAATAAACAATTAATTAGTCTGTTTAGAGACGATCTAAAACCAATAAACTACAAGATCAACTATTAGGAGGGTCGAACCCAAAGAACGGTAGTTTTTTTTGGCGAATAAGAACGGTAGTTATATCAAGTACTCAAGGAAATGATTTAAGAGTTCTGCTTTAGAGAACCATCTTCAGCATAAAGCAAGACCAATTAATTTAGTATTTTATCAATCAAGCCGCGACAAGATAGTGGTAATGCAAAACTTGATCATTAAACTAACCTTGGAGGTCAACTCATCTAAAGCAGGGTAAGCAGCAGTCTCCAACTCTGTCGTTCTAGCATCAAGATGACTGCAGATTGCTTCTAGCATAACTTCTAGCGCCCGAAACTCAAACGGGAAGTCTAAATTTGCCATTTATACTCATTAGTGATCACAATCATAACTATAACTAAAGTACAACATTATATTCTCAACTCATTTAGTTTGGTAAAGTGTTATCACAACTTAGTAGTCTAAAATATATGGTTAATTCTTTATGCTTGTGTTCAGCAAAATCCAAGCTGAAGAAGGGTTGGAATTTCAAATGCAAACATAGTTGCTCCATAGTCCATTCCAAAGAAACAAACTCAAATACGTGTTTGAAACATGAAGGTAAAACATACACTACATAATAAGATGAGACGAAGGAAATACAAAATTAAGCATTTCGTCTTCTATGGGGCTGTCACATAAAAAGAAGAGCGAGGCTGCCAGACTGGCACGGCAATCTGTATAATAATAACTGCGAGGGGTTCTTAAATGGGCCAGTCTCACCAAAACATTCGTCTGAAACGGTCTTATATAAGAACCCGAGAATTCACGTAAAAGAACTAAACAAGTGCATTTTTAACTTTGTCAAGTGAAATTACCAGCAGATTGCTCATCATCCTCTCCCTGCGCCTCCAAAAAGGCACCGGGTGATGCGAATCTCCTTTCAAGCTCCTTAACCATTGGAATCACATTTTCATCTGACGGGTCCCTAAGCAATACCTAAGCACACCTCAGCTTATTAATATCAATATTATCAATTAAATAAGCTGGCATTAGGTAACACAATCTCCCTCAATTAAATTATTAGGGAGTACTCCGTATATAATTTTTCTTTTTTTAAAGAATGAAACTAAAGTTAATCTTCTCGGATACTATCAAGTATCAACTTATCTCATCCTTTACGGGATGAATAAAAGTGAAAGCCACCGACTTTCAATCCACCTTGAAAGAATAGGACATGAGCGTCCTAAATTAGCCATAAAGTCCGCTACTTTTGCCCTCATGTAAACAATGTGGTAATTCTACTCTCTAAGCGCAAGCGATTTCAATCAACAAAACTCTAGCTTAATCACAAGTTACAAAAAATTTCACCTTATTATAACTTAAACTAATCACATTAACTTATAAACAATAAAAAAAAAAAAAGGAGTTGGGCAGAATTTACCTCTTCAGCTGTGATAATCGCTTTGATATGCTGAAATTAATTATTTAAAAAAAAATCAGAAACACATTTCTCCACTCAAAATCCCATAACATTAATAAAAAGTTTATCTTGCTTAAGACCGTCTTAAACTTACTTCAGTCGTTACAGTCATTTAAGGGCATAACTGGAGGTAAATAAATGATTGGCACGGAGGGAGTAGCACATCATGGAAAAAAGTGGTAAGTGGTCTTTAAGCGTAGGACGGTCTTAAATAAGAATTTAGGAACACCGGAATACCAAATTTACCCAAAACAGACAGTAAAAAAAGCTTAATTATACTATAGTAAAAAAAATTTACCTCTAAATTAACAATGATAGCTCTTTCTCTACCCAAAATAGTAGAAGGATAAGACAACAAAGGATCCAAAATCCTCAAATCTCTAGCATGAATTCCCAAACGTCTAAGAATAGAATACTTATCCAAATCCAAAACTTTGTTATCTCCATCTTTATTAAACCAAACCCAATTACTAGCAACCAATGTTTTCTTTGTAATTAGGCTGTTTTGTTCATCTATAACCATAATATTTAAAGAATTGTTTGTTATTTACAAGTTATGGAGTGTAAAAAAAAAAGGTGATGATTGAATTTGAAGGTGAAATAATAGAGGGATATATTTGGAGAGAGGTAAAGAGAGTGAATTGAAGAGGGTGAAATGTATGTTTGGTGAAAAAATGGTGGGAAATTGAGAAATGGACATTGTGTAATGGCGTTTAGTGCAGGTGGTGGGGAACGTGTGTTGTTGGAGTTGAGTGTCATGCTCTTCATTCTTGCAAGAAATGCTCAATTTGGTGTGCTCGACTGTCTTAAGTCCTAACTCCTTACATTCTAGATATCTATTTTATTTTTCTAGGATAATACGGGGATTTGTAACCGTTACGTTTTTATTGAGTGTAACGTTGAGATGGCATTTCGAGCCCAGTGCATGACGGCGAGCCTGGACTCGGCACGTGGACGGCCAGACACGACACGGCCCGAATGAGGAAAGTGGGTTGGCACGAGCACGGCACGAATGGACCTTTGACACGAAGAAACCTCGTGTTATGCCGGCCGGTTTGAGCTCGAATTGGCTCGGCACGGCCCAGTTTTTGGCATGAAATAGACATGAGATTATTTTTTTTGTTAAAAAAATAATAAGAAGAAAACATAGGCACAAGTGGGTAAGCACGACTAGGTCTGAAGCACAGCACGACCAAGCACGATGGGCAGTATGCCTTGGGTCGTGCCTGAACTGGGGGTGCGAAAAAATTGGCACAGTACGGGCATGACATGACTGGCCATGGGTTGGGCCAAAAGATGGGGATGGCACGATGGGCCGGCACGAAGCACATCACCCTGGCTCGTAATGCCACCTCTAGTTTAACCTCAGCGGGATGATGATATACTTCAACTCTAGAATGTAGTCTATGTTAGAGGTGGATACAAGTGCGGTTTGGGTCGGCCCGACCAACATGCCTCTAACTCCCCTAGCTCGAGGGCTAGCTTGCACAACCCGTGCCATCAAATCGAGTCGGCCTCGAGCTCACTACTTCTCGACCCACATTGACAGGTATGTCAGTCTCTCTGCTAGTCCCGAGGCCACCACATCCTCAACCTGGCCCACGCCAACCCGTCCACCACCAACCTGTCACCTTATAGGCAGAGGTGCAGAGTGCAACACCTTACCCAATAGACTAATTCATATATTTTATCTAACAAACATACTAAATAGTACTCGTTCCATTTCACTTTTATTGTTTATTTTTCCAAAATTTATTCCAAACTTATTGTCCTCTTTATAAATTTAGTATGGTAAATGGATGAAATATCACTCTTACCCCTAGTTATCTTTTAACTATCGCTTTCTCTATTAAAGTGACATTGTCTTCATTCTTCTTAACTAAAAGAGTAGAGTTATAATTTTACCCTTATTTCTTACCCCCTTTTCAAAATGGAAAGTATGAAAATAAAAGTAAAATTGAGAGAGTATTTACCTTATTTATATTCACTATCATCAGTTGTTTGGTTACCCACTTACCCATGTTAAAACACAAAAATTGTAATTCATGGAATTTAAAAAATTAGTTGCTTGTTTGTTTACCCTATTTTCCATTAATTGAAGTTTCATAGGAACTCTAATTCCTCCATAAACACTTTTTTTTTTCATTTCATGTGATTTATAAAATTGTAGGAATTGCTCCTTCCTTAAAATTTCAATTCCTCTAGCGAACAAAACGACCCTTAAGCAAGTCGTTACTTCAAGTAGAGGCTTTGTTGTATGTTCTATATTTTTTGTAAATTTTTTTAACAAAAATATTATTATTTCCATATTTCTCATGGAGTTAAAGACTTATTACTCTTTGGTTTTTGATCAAAATCGCTCACTAAAATGGTTGAGCTTTTGTCTCTTACTCTCTTGTGAAGTAGCGGTTATTAGATGTAGTTTTCAACGCAATTGTCACCTTGGATCATTCAAAAACAGCCTAATTATGCTGTTAATATAAGGGTAAGACTGCGTACACTGAACTCCTTTACCTCGCAATTTGTAGGGGCATTTACGATCTAATTTTATTGTGTGGGTGGACTCATTTTCTTGGAGTAGCGGCTTTATCACTGAACCTGACAAACCAAAAACCGATACTATATCAACCCATTTAGAGTAAATAGTTAAAATTGACTCTAAAGTAAGAAATTGTTTATTAAAACCTTTGATACAATTAATTATGCAATCTCCATACTCTTAGTTAAGCAATACATTTTGTTAAACATATAGTGCTATACTTTTTTTGTTATTAACCTTTTTTTAAAATCCAAAAGAAATTATGTTGAGTGAAAGAGGACACGTGGAACCAAATGGTTGGTTGGCTGTAGATGGAGGATATAGGAGGGACATCATCAACCAATCCAAAGGTATGTGGTTACACTTGCAAGATTTTGATTTTGCAAATATTAACTACGTTACTTCATAACTACGGTATATTTCTGAAACCTGAAATTAAACCTGGTGTTGCAAGAGCACAAATTCTAGCATCCAACAGTTGGATTAAGATATGGCCACCATTACCGCCGCTTCTTCAGCCTCGTTGCTTGCTCGTGCTTCCCTCGTAAACACTAGGGTCGGAGTCTCATCGTCACCTGTCCTTGGTTAGTCCTTTTAATTTGGTTCTATATAAGTTACGATTGTATAACATTTATTCCCACGTGAGATCAACCCGAAGATTTAGTTAAAATCTTATAGTCACCAAGGAAAAACATTGCATGTACTCTAGCTGCAATATTTTGTGATTTATTCATAGGATATTTTCTAGGCGTGATGAAGTCTCTGAGTAGTGATACATATAATTTGAAACTATGTGAGTTAGAAAGTGCGTGTGGCTCCTATGAAAAATAAAAATTACGGAGTACTTTCTTTTGATGTCATTGTATAGCATTTTACGCTAGTGTTAATAAGTCTCACTTGCAACTGTAAGTGGTAGAACGTAGAACCCATGAGCTCATGTTCATGATATTATGAGTTACTTCGTATATACTACACCTAAAAACAATGACAAAAACTGTAGAACCTACTAAAAATGATATTTGCGCACTAGTAAGAATCATAAGGGCAATTTCAATGTTGACGGGTATTCTTAAGTCATGATTACTACCCTCGGTAACTTCAAATACAATCCAATTTATTAAGTGCTAAAGCGTTAAAAATTTGTATGTAACAGGGTTGCCATCACTTGCAAAGAAGGGAAAGGTAGTATGCTCCATGGAGGTGAAGCCATCAAACAAAAAGAGCAACTCAAGCATGGGCGCAGGCGCTTCATGGCTCGCGGCAGCAGCAGCCACCAGCATGTCAAGCCCAGCCATGGCTTTAGTAGATGAGAGGATGAGTACTGAAGGAACCGGGCTTCCTTTTGGGTTGAGCAACAACATTCTTGGTTGGCTCCTTTTGGGAGTATTTGCTCTCATTTGGTCTCTCTACTTTGTCTACACTTCCGGGCTTGAGGAGGATGAGGATTCCGGATTGTCGCTTTGAATTAAGGGGTTTACTGCCCTTGAACAAAGTGTGTATTTATGTGAATTGTTGATTTAAATTGGTAGAAGTGTCAAGATTTTATGGTTTAGTTATTGATGATGTTGGCATCTTTAGCTATTCTTATTCACAAATTATGCTTAGTTGATGCTGTACATCAAGTGATTCAGTATAATACAGTGGATAAGTGACGACTTTTACAGTTTATATCAGAGAGACGGTTTTCACTTGACCGCGTTTACTAGCTTTATACAATTATACTCCTGCGTTAGGATATATGATTAGACCAATAGCCCCCCAAAACACACTGTTAGGCCTCGATGTATATAGCAGGGGTAAGTAGTCTTCTACAGCTTATAATAGAGAGAGACGGTTGTCGCCTGACCGCGCCTAGACGCCTAGTACTACTAGTAGGCTTGTATTCCTTTACTGCATCAGGATATTCAGGCCTAGCTGTGTGCCTGTGTAAAAAAATAAACAGAAACAGGGGAAAAAAATGTAATTGCACCAGCCGGGAATCGAACCCGGGTCTGTACCGTGGCAGGGTACTATTCTACCACTAGACCACTGGTGCTTCTTGTTATCTCTTATCTAAAGTCTTATTTATATTCTTGAAAGCATGACTTATTTGACCAAGCAAAGTAAGTTGTCAATGAATGGGACAAGGAACACAACGGAGGAAGGAACGAGTTGATTCTATATTTCTATGTGGTTTTGGACATAAAGCTAGACAGGCATAAATAAATCAAGTCACCATTTTTTCTTGATTTCAGTCCGTACCTCAGTCGTACTCATTAATTATTATTTAATTATTTTTTTTGGTGAAAATTTATCATTTGATTTTGGCAACTATATCACTTGAACATGGGTTAATATATGTTATAAATAGAATTGATAACTATTGGCCCACATACCCAAAAATGGAAAATGATAATTATTGACCGGACGGACGGAGCATTACAAACCTTATTATTAAGGTAAATTCAATAGTTTTGAAAAGGCAAAGTTAAACTATATACCAAACAACAATGTAATATCTCCAATGCATTGACTTCATGTCGTGTTTTCTGATTATATCAATGATACATGTAGCTTATTCTCTCCATCTATCATATATGTTCAACGAAACTATAAATTTACGATGTATAAAATCATTGTTTCAAATTTCACAATAGATAAGTATTTATAAACTTAGCATTAACATAATCAAACAAATTGTATGAACTATAGTTATTGCTTTCCAACATGATCCAACTCGACCACCCTAATACTCACCTATTTAACAAATCAGACAAACCAAATTGAATAAATAAACATAAATCATCAATTATTGTATATATGTATAATAATTCAATTACACTTTTTATTAGGGGAAACACTCATTTATAGTACTATTAACAAATGAGATATTTAATAGGATTTTTTTGTCAAACACAACCTTTAAAAAAAATTTCTTCCAAACACCACATTTAAAAAACGAAATTGTCAAACACAACCCTTAAAAAGATTTTTTGCCAAACACAACAGTTTTGGCGGAGGACTAACATTTTGGTTAATAGTTTGACGACTTGCAATGGGGTAATTTTCAATCGATGTTTTAGATAGTAAACGGGGTCGATTTGAAGTGTTCTTGGACTCGTTGGAAAGGTGGGAGTACAGGCTTTCCAAGCGTTGTCAACACGGTGGTCAAATGTGGTCTTATGTGTGGGCAATTTGTATGTAAAGTAAGGCGGGTGAAAGAGTGTTCTTGTAAGTTTGGGTTTACAACGAGTGGTCGGAGATTTTGCGTGGGTGATTTAATGAGGTTATGATGCTTTGTTTTGTCTAAAATTTGGTATGTAGGAAGAGAGGGGTGCAAGATAGGTCGTAGTTGTGTTTTTGTGACGGTCGTTGGTTGTATGTAGTCGTTCGAGGGGAGTGAATTGAGTCATGAAAAAAATTCTACTTTAACTTTCTTTTGTTTTGTTTTTACCTACACTTCACTCTTCTCGATTCACTATTTGAAACCAACGACCGCAACAAAAAAACACAACTACGACCTACCTTGTACTCCCATCTACCTACATACCAAATTTCAGATCAAACAAAGCATCATCACCCCATTAAAAGACTCATGCAAAACCTCCGACCACCCGTTGTAAACCCAAACTTACTAGAACCCTCTTTCACCCGCCATACTTTACACACAAATTGACAGCACATAAGACCACCTTTGACCATCATGTTGACAACGCTTGGAAAGCATGTACTCCCACCTTTCGAACGAGTTCAAGAACACTTCAAATCGACCTCGTTTACTATCTCAAACATCGATTGAGTATAACCCCATTGCAAGTCGTCAAACTGTACTATGCCCAAAATGATGAGTCATTCGCCCAAAATGTTGTGTTTTGTAAAAAAAACTTATTAAAGGTTGTGTTTGACAATTTCGTTTTTTAAAGGTGGTGTTTAGAAGAAATTTTTTTTTAAAGGTTGTGTTTAACAAAAAAAAACCTATTTAATATATTTTCAATTGTCACTAAAATAAACTCCATTTTTCATCTGTTCGATTTATATGAAAAAAACTTTTCAATTTTGTGTATTAGTCAACATTTCAGATCTATAATCTCAAATTCTCAGTAAGTTTGGTTTTCTAATATTACGTGAATATATAACATCACTTGTCCCGGTAACCTTTATTATCTTAAACAAGAATGCTTGTATTTTTTATGTGTAGTATATGTTTTCGTTTTCTAATTGTACAAATTCCTTATTCTAAAGGTGTTTATGAAACCGGAGGAGCATTGTCGGTTGTAAAACAACCTTCTTACCTAAATTCTCATTTAAGACGGGGGTATCCGTCTTAAGCTTAAGACGGATATCATATTCTCTCACAAAATACCCATCAACGGTGAGTGGAGAAGCACATGGGGGGTGCCCACCACTACAAGAAAACAACATTCAGGCGACTGATATTGGTGACTGATTTCCGTCGCTAAAATGAATTTGGCGACTGAAATCAGTCGCCAAGACCTAGTCGCTGTCATTAGTCGCCAAAAAACATTCGGGCGACTACTTTCAGTCGCCAAATTTGGCGACTGAAAAAATAGTCGCCAATTGTGAACAATGGCGACTGAAATCAGTCGCTCAAATTGGCGACTGAAAGCTTATGTAGTCGCCAATTTGGCGACTGAAATCAGTCGCCATCAGTCGCCATTTTGGCGACTACCATAGTATTCAGTCGCCAATTTGGCGACTGATTTCAGTCGCCAAGCAGTCGCTAATGGATTTTCACATTGTAAAAATACAGGGGGTTTGGCGACTGAAAATAGTCGCCAAATGAACATTTCAGTCGCCAAAATACCTGTGATATTGCATGAAAATTTCCGTTTTCATCCTACCATACCATACCATCATACCCTAACTGCAAGTATACAAGAAAACACAAAGATTTCACACATTTACAACAACACGATGTGAAACCAACATCCTCATATAGATAAAAAAAATTGTTTCAAGTTTACAAATTTTCTTAAACGGAATTGTTTCAACCATAAATTGTTTCATGTAACAAGTTTCTAAATTATATCAGAAGCCAAGGTTTAAATTGGATTCGGCCTGGAATCCACCACTTCCATTGCCTTCATCATAATCCCGCCGATAGGGAGGGGGACCTTGGTTGCAATTCTCAAACCTGCTTTCCCAAGCCTTGAATTTCTCTTTCATTATCCTTATTTCTTCATCCCTTTCCGCGCTTTTTCTTTTTTCCTCGTCAAGTGCGGCTTGGAGTCTTCCCACGACTGTCGGCTCGTATGTTTGGTTTGAGGTGGACGACATTCTTCCCCTTGGAGTTTCGTAAAATACGTTCTTTGCCGACCCAATCCCGTAGACGTTCCCCTTCTTGAAACCCTTTACTAAGTCGAACCAAATCTCGTTATCGGGTTTCTCGGGATGCCTAAGTTTCTCGGCGGAAAATGCTTCCTACAAAATATAAACATTGTTATTAAAAATAGCTACAATATTGGTTAAACATTCAAAAAATTGAACTTATTGTAAAAATACAAAACATGCTTGAAACTTACATATAATTCCTTATCTTTTGGTTTGATCCAATATCTTCTATTGTCTTCGAGCCGGGAATGGGTGTCAAGGAAGAGCTCCGGAGCTGTGGGCGTGTTAGCTTTTTTCTTCTTACCCTTCTAAACGAAAAAATTAAAGACTTGTATAAGAAAATTTTAATAATAAAAAGAATTTAAGTTATAATTTTCAAATGGAGGAAAAAGTGGAAATTATAACTTACACCCAAAACTAGGCTAAGGAAAGATCGAGATCCTGCGTGATGCGACGGCTCAGCCGCTCCATCTTTCTTTCCTCCTTTTTTATTTTTGGATGCTTGGGCCGACCTAGCCTGAAACTCCTCAGTTTCACGATACTTAAGCATATCTTCATATGCACCACCTACAAGTTAAATAAGTATTATAATAAAATATGATAAAATGTGTAAAAATATAACTATAAATATACAAATAACAAAAACAATTAAATACCTCTCATATGCTCCGGCTCCTTCTTCCTCTTGACAACCTTATACATGTTGTCCCTTAACCGTCTAGTGCACGTCTCATTGTACCTTTGACGTACAATATACTCTATTCCGGCCGGCCAGTCAAATATTTTCTACAATTTAAAAGGTAAGTATTAGTAAAATAAATTATTAATTAAAAACTATAATAATATAAGAAAATATAAACAAAAATAATATACCCTAAAATTATTGAACCACTCCTCTTTTTGTGCAGAGGTAGCCTTGGTCCAACAAGTAGGAGCAACTCCCGTCATCTTCATCTTTGTACTCTGAGTACAACCGCGTACAACCTTTTGAGACGAAAACCTGAAAAATAAATTATGGAATAGTATGCATTTATGGTAAATAATAATGTAATATAATTATAAACTAATAAATTAAAGACATTGGTGGTTGTCTTACCAAAACCCCGCGGGATCAAGTATCATCTTCCCTTCCGGCGTGAACTGGATCGTCTCCGATGTCTGATCCGAGGACTCGTCATTGGTCGATTCCTCGACCACTACCGGACTCTGCTGATCAATAATCTCCATCTCCTCCTCGTCGACTGAAGAAGTACTACGGCGTCTGTTTGAACCGCCGCCACGTTGTCTACCTCGACCTCCTGCCATCTACAAGTACACAAATATTCAAATTGTTAGAAACGGTTAATAACATAAAAAACAAACATAAGCTGTTAATAACATAAAAAAACATCAAATAACATAAAAAACTTAATTAAAATATATATAAATATATCTTTACCCAATTAATCATTATCATCATCAAATTCGTCCTCATCATCATCACCAATTGATTCATTATCATTATCACTATCAACACCACCATCACCGTCAACTTGACCATCACCATCCTCGTTCTCTAAACCTTCACCCTCTTCATTCCATTCTCATGGATGTCCTCATCAGGTGGAGACAACAAAAACCCGCTAGATACTATTTCTTCTTGAAAAAAAGTTGTATCTACTTGTGAGCGTGCTTTTGTCTTAAAAATTGCACACCACTGCTTTTGATTTCGGTCATTCTTCGTGCTTGGATAAGAAGCGAAATATACTTGATTGGCTTGATGTGCGAGTATAAATGGATCATACTTTGAGTATGTCCGGGTATGATTCACTTCGACGATTTTATAACGTTCATGAACTTTCATACCGGCCACAGAGTTATCCTTCCATTCACACTTAAATAAGACAGTATTATAAGAACGCTCACGCCCATTATAGCTCAACTCAAATATATCCTCAACTATACCATAGTATTCGTTGTCATCAAGAGAAGAAATAGTAACACCATAATTGCACCTAGCCTTATTCTTACCGTAGTTGAATGTATGGAAATTAAATCCGTTGACCGAGTAACGATTCCACGTTTTCACCTCTCGTGAAGGACCAAAGGCCAAAGTCCTTATCAAATCATCTTGGATATTTAACTCAATTACATGGTTCCGAAACCATGCTGCAAATTGATCCTCATGGTTACTCCAAACATCATCTCTATTCACATTAGGATGTGCTTTAATGAAATCATTCACAAACTCCGTTTCATATGATTCCAAAATCTCACAATTAGAAAGAACGTAAAGGTGAGCACGATCATATTCTTTGTCATCCAAATATCTTGTTCCCCCAATTGATGAACAACCCTCATCATCATGCATTTGGAAAAACTCGGGTAAACTTGTCTCAAGTTCATCCGCTTTATCAACACTCAAGTTTTTTGCTTTGGTTTCAATATGTTTTTCAAAGTAAAGAGAGCAAAAATTTGCAATCTCTTCCGTTAAATACGCATTACATATTGAACCTTCAACCCGAGCTTTGTTACCAATTTTTTTCTTCATGTGATTAAGAAACCTATTCAATAATTGATGGGATTAATAGTTGTTAAGACTAGTGTAAAAATATTAAATCAATTAAAGAGATAGTACGATAATAATTATAATTTAATTACTACTTAGTGATCTTACCTTTCAAATGGATACATCATATGTTTGCACACCTACCTCCCACAATTGTTTCAATTCTTCCACCAAAGGTTGCAAATAAACATCTAAGGCGGTTTTTGGATTATCAGGGCCAGGAATAATTAGTGACAAGAAGATGAATTGTTTTTTCATACATAACCAAGGTGGTAAGTTGTATGGAGTGACCATTACGGGCCAAGAAGAGTACTTTCTACCAAACTGGCAAAATGGAGCAAAACCATCCGTACAAAGGCCAAGTCGCACATTACGGGGTTCCTCAGCAAAGTCGGGGTAAAGCATATCAAACCGCTTCCATTCCTCTCCATCACTCGGATGACACATCTTTCCCGGAGCACGGGGATTTTCCTTGTGCCATCTCATTTGCTCGGCAATGTTTTTGGTAGCAAACATTCTTTGAAGTCTAGGAGCTAGAGGAAAGTAAGTTACGGGATTTTCGGGTATTGATTTCTTACTCTTTTCACCTCTCTTTTTTTCATTCTTTCCCTTTTTACCCTTCAAGACAATACTTCCCTCAATTGTCTTATATCTAGCCTTTTCACATTTACTACACTTGTCAAGCAAAGCATCATCATTCCAAAAGAGCATACATCCATCGGGACATGCATCAATCTTGTAATGCGGAAGTTGTAGACCTTTCACTACTTTTTTGGTATTGTAGAATGATCGGGTCATGACATTATTATCGGGGATAATATCCTCAATCAAAGAAGCAATGCCATCAACACAATTAAATGGCAAATTGTACTCACATTTCAAAGTTACTATCCTAGAGGCGGCTTCTAACAATGACATTTTGCTCCCTTCATATAATGGTTTTTCACTCGCCTTTAACATATAAAAAAAGGCTTTTGCTTGTGGGTGTGGTTCTTCTTCACTCATTGGTATATGATCATTATTGAAAATATTAGACTCAAATGCATCAACTACCATATCTATATATGGGTTCTCATTTTGTGGGATTTGAGATTGTTCGGGAAGTGAAAAATATGATTCTCCATGAGAAATCCAATTGTAGTAGTTTGGACAAAACCCGTTTGTATAAAGATGTTCTTGAACCTCAATGTCATGTAGATATTTCATGTTTTTGCATTTAATACAAGGACACCTAAGTTTATTTGCTACTAAATCATACTCGTCTTGTTGTCTAGCAAATTCAATAAACTCGGCAACCCCCTTTATAAATCTAGCGGTAGGACGTCTTTTCTTATCAAGTCTATCTTAGTACATCCATGTACGTTCCAACCTCTTCATTTTAATCTAAACATTAACCCACACAACAATAATTACAACAATATTGATTATCAATTATTACTAACTCTAGGAACAGATCTATTATCAATAATAAACCAAACAATAATATTGTCAACATGGATACTAACTATACTAAAATTAACATATCACTAATTAAACTACTATCATTCTAATTAATAACATTATCAACATGGATACTAAAAAACTATCAAACTAATATTATAAACATGGATATTTGTTATTAACAATATACTAACATAATACATACACACTTTAATTATAAAATCCTAACATTCTACTCCCTCCATCACAATTATTTATTTGCCTTTTGATTAAAACAACCATAAAAAATAATTTAAAGGGCAAACATATGAATAAGACGGAGGGAATACTAACTTTCTACCATCAATAATACTCCCATTTATACTAATTTAGTCAATCAACAATCCTAACATCATCAAAAACACCAATACATTGTCAATTACAACCTCGATTAACATAATGTTAACAATTTCACAAAACCCCCAATTTATATAAACCCTAACCATAAACCTACACAAACCCTAACTAACTAACCATTAGAACTTTGTAAGCATCACAAATTATACATAAACATCATAATACTAATTAAAATCATAAAATAAACAAACAAACAAGCTAAGGAATTAGATTTAGGAGAGCAAAATCGCACCTAATTAAGGAAAAGTGACGGAAATAGAATAAGAGTCGGAGTTTGTTGGTGAGGACGGTGGTGATATCGGTATAGCTAGTGTCGTAGTGGTGGTCGAAGAGGTGGTTAAGGGAATGGAGTAGTAGTGGTGGCGATTTTGTAGAGGGAATAGGGGTTTCGGGTGTTTTGAAGAAATTTGGGGAAGTAGAGAGTGGCGGATTAGTTTCGCGATTCTGGAATAATACACAAATTGGCGACTGAAAAAGTAGTCGCCAATTTGGCGACTGATTTCAGTCGCCAAATGGCTTATCAGTCGCCAATTTGGCGACTGAAATCAGTCGCCCGAGTTTTTTTAATTGAAATCTGAGGATTGTTTCAGTCGCCAAATTGGCGACTGAAATCAGTCGCCTTATTCTATTTTCAGTCGCTAAATTGGCGACTACTTGTATCAGTCGCCTTATAACAGTCGCCTGAAACAAGTTTTCTTGTAGTGCACCTTGTCCCCTCTACCCATTTCCTCTCACAAAATACCCGTCGCAAGATCCGACCCGTCTTAAGCAAGACCTACTGACCTTCTTAGTGTCCGGCACGTACCTTCGTGTGTCGTTCAAGTGTCAATGTCTAACAGAATGTTGAACACGACTATGCTAAGAAGTAGAAGTATCCATATTTCCAAGATGACAACTACACACAGAGAAATGTCACGAACCTAACCCATAAGATCTCGCTTGTGACGGTCTCCAGCTTGTGACTTTTCACACTGCATCTCCCTTCGTCCTCCCACTTGCCGTCTCACTTATGAAATGTCTTTAACTTGTGACAGATTTTAACCGTTTTCAATGAAATTTTATGATCATAATTCATAAATTAGACTAAGGCCCTGTTCTTTTGGACTTAATTTCAGCTCTTATAAGTTCAGTTCAGTTCATTGCAGCTCCAATAAGTTCAGTTCAGTTCAGTTCAGCTCTATTAAGTTCAGTTCAGTTCAGTTCAGATCAGATCAGTTCAGTTCAGCTTACTTTATTTCAACATTATTATTATTATTCTTACTATTATCATTGTTATTATTATATTAATATATTTTTTATTATTATATTAATATATTTTTAAAATTTTATTATATTACTATTATTTATTATTATAACTTTTATTTATATTATTATATTTATATTTAATATATTTATTTATTATTATATTATTACGATTAATTAGTGGAAATATTAGTATTACTTATATTTATTATTATTATTTTGTTATATTATATTTAATATTTTATTAATATATTCACAATACTATTATTATTATTATTTAATGTTATTAGTATTTATATCATTTATATTATTATATTAGACTTATCTTATTAATTCCTTAGATACTTTTGTTAATATATTTATTACTATATTATATTATTACTAATAATGTTATCATTTATATTAATATTTTATAATATTATTATTATATTATATTAATATAGTATTATACTAATGTTTAATATATTATTATTATTAATTATTATTATTATTATTATTTATAATATTATAATATTATTTTATTATATTATTATATTATACTTATCATATTTATATTAATTATTATTTTTAATATACTTATTACTATATTATATTATTATTAATAATTTGATAAGTAATATTAATATTTTACTATTATTATAATTATATTGTTATTATTACTAGTTTAGATCCCGTGTAATACATGCACGGTATATATAGAGTTTTTATTTTTAATATCATTTGTATAAATCGGTACCTCATCAATTGTTCACATTTCTTATCAGTGTATTTTGCTTTGAGAAAGAAAAAAACTTAAACATGAAAATTAATGAAGAGAATTAAGTAATGTGCTGAAATGTATTTTATGACCCGTAGGACGACCTATCCCTTCATCCCTGAAAAAAATTTACACCACAAAGGTGATGATTTCAACTTATAAGTTTCAGTTTTGTTTTTTTTGCGGAGTATGAATCAACTCATTTTCTAATAATAACATAAATAATAATGGGTCCTGATTTTCGCAGTACACATTTTACTCAACTTAGTACACTGTTGACAATTATACCCCTCTTATTTCTCACCTCATTTTCCTCTCTAAACTCTTTCTCATGTTTTAATATATGTATTACAAGAAAAAAAATAACATAGTAAAATCTTTAAAACTAATGCAAATGAAAAAAATTCATGATGATTGCGTAAAAATATAGAAAAAAAACAAATAAATTGGAATACAATACATTGACATAAAAATCAACATTGTATTAAACAAAACTATACGATACAAACTACATTGAACAAAAAAAATACTATACAGTACAACTGTATTGGAAAAAAAGAAAAGGCACAGTAAACAAACAATATACAGTACAATACTACCCATCGCCGACCTTCGTCGCCGTCCCTTTGCAGCAGCCCCTTTGCCGGTCGTCCCTTTGACGGCCGTCAAACCCCAACACCGACCATCCCTTCTTTGTCACCGCCATAAATAAATAAAACTCTTACCAATTTAATAATTTCGACATAAAACGTAATTAAAAATAAATAAAGAAATTAAAATATAAAAAAGAGTCAATTTTATTAATATAAGATTAGCGTATTAAATACCTGTTCGTCATTTGAATAATCGTTCATACTTGAAGAGAACTTTTATGAAGTTTGAAGAGGGATAATATGTATAGAGAATGTAGAAAGGAGGCAAAGGGAACTACATTTGATATGTTTTTTTGTGAAGGGTAACAAATGGAAAGTTTGGTGTAAAAAGTATTAAAATGAGTAAAAAACGTACTGCGAAAATAAACTCCGAATAATAATAACATAAATAAAAGATTTAACAACTTTAATTTTATACCAATTTTATTTATTCTAAATATAATATTATAGCTGAAAGTTTTGTGAAAATGATATAACTTGATGAAAATGTTGATTTTAATGAAATAATTACCATAATTAGTTTATTTATTTAAGATCGCGTATTTAATTGTCAATTTGTCATTAGCTTCCTTATTTAAGAATATGCTTTTTGGAGGGGAAATTTTTTGGGGCGTACTTTTTCATATACGAAATTTACTCTTTCACATACGGCTTTTACAATTATACTCTTGTCAGTTCCCTATCCACATACATTGTTTTTTCTTTCTCTCTTCCCTCGTCTACCTTCACCACCAACACCACCTCCCTTCCACCACTCCGGCCAGGCGTCCCAGCGACATAGCTCCGGTAGGACTCCGTCATTTCTTCCACCAACAAATTAATATAGTAAATTAAAAAAAATTAAAATTAAAACAATCAATGAAAAAGAATTAAAAACTAAGAAAAACTATTTTGAAAAACAAAACAAAATTAACATTTTTTTTAAAAAAAAGAACATAAAATTAATTATTTAAAAAATAATAAACCAATTAATGAATAAAAAAACATGACTACCCAGTACCCCTTCCCCACCACCACCACACTACCACCACGGGCACCACTGCACTACCGCACCACCCTTCAACCCACCACCAGTCGTCGCCCTCACTCCCTCTCCGCCCCTCAACCACCACAGGCTACAACCATTCGCTCAACCACTGTCGCACCAACCGTCGATCTCCACCACAACCATTCACCCTCCATCTACTACGACGACCATTGTACGGTCGTCGACCACCATGGCCACCAGCCCACCACCCATAAACCTCTAACCACCATCCATTAACCATAAACACAATCCCATAAACCTGAAACTTTTTTTTAAAGTATTCATAATTACTAAAATTCAATTCAATTCATTAATTGGAGAATTATAATAATATATTGTTCATGTATTAGATCTGATTTTAGGCTAAATGTATATAAGAATTAATTTGATTAAGTGTAGGACGAAACCGTGAATGTAAATATGTTTAGGGAAAAGAGAGATTTTTGTTAGAAAAATGGTAGGATATGGAAAGTTTATGAAAAAATGTATGTGAAAGAGTAAAATTCGTATGTGAAAAAGTAATTCCGAATTTTTTAGGAGACTTATTCTTTTAGTATATAGGAGATTATTATATTACTATTTTATTTTTATATAACTTATTATATTATTATTATATTATATTAGTATAGACTATAGTATAGTAATATTATTACTAATGATTAATATTATTATAATATTTCTTATTGTATTATTATTGTCATAATTTTTTTTTAGTTCAGTTCAGTTCAGATCAGATCAGTTCAGTTCAGTTCAGTTCAAATCAGTTCAGTTCAGTTCAAATCAGTTCAGTTCAGATCAGATCAATTCAGTTCAGTTCAGGTCCATTAAGTTCAGTTCAGCTCCAATAAGTTCAGTTCAGTTTAGTTCATTTCAGACAATTTCAGTCCAAAAGAACATAGCCTAAAACATCCCATTCCGATTAACTTGTTTGCCATCTCCAGCCTAACGGGCCACACGTTGACGACTTGACGTCGGCCAAATTACAAGCACCCACTGCCAAACAAAAGCAAAAGCAGCACCAATTGAAGAACCACAAAACCCACAAAAAAAAATGGCGGCCACATACACACCGAAACTCCGATTCTCATCTTCCTCATACTTCTCCACCACCACCACTTCTACCACCTTCCTTCACCTCTCCAAACACCTCCCACTTCCTCTCTCCTCCTCCTTCTTCCGCACCCCCGCGCCATCGCCACTCCGCGCACTCACCACCCCTCGCCGCCGTCTCAACCACCTCTTCCGCCGCCGATTCACCACCGCGCGCGCCGAGTCATCTTCGCCGGGAAACGGCGCGCACTTCGATTACGACCTCTTCACTATCGGCGCTGGTAGCGGTGGTGTTAGGGCTTCTCGTTTTGCTGCTAATTTTGGTGCTAATGTTGCTGTTTGTGAGCTTCCTTTTGCTACTATTTCTTCTGATTCTGCTGGCGGTGTCGGTGGAACGTAAGCGCTTTACCTTACTTTGTTACATTTTCCGTTCCAGTGAATTGTTTACATTTTTCAAAATTCCGTCGCAATAAATTGATTGAATTCAAATTTCTTTGTAAAGACTGTATACATTTTTCAAAATTCTGTCGCATTATTATTATAGAATAATTTGATTGAATTCAAATTTGTTTTTAGAGAATTTTATACATTTTCCAAAATTGTGTGGCATTATTTTGAAAAATGTATACATGAACTCAAATTATTGAATAATTTGATTGATTTCGAATTTGTTATTAGAGAATGTATACATTTTTCAAAATTTGGTCGCATTATTTTAAAAAATTTGTACATGAGCGCAAATTATTGAGCAATTTGATTGAATTCAAATCTGTTTTTAGAGAATTGTATACATTTTTCAAAATTCGGTCGAGTTATTTTTATAAATGTATACATGAGGGCAAATTATTGAACGATTTGATTGAATTCAAGTGTTTTTTAGAGAATTGTGTACATTTGTCAAAATTTTGTGATATTGAATATTTTGTTGACTGATTATTGCGATGTACTATCGTATATTCTCATTTACAGCTGATTCTGAAGGCGTTGTTTTGTTTGAATGAAATTAAATTTGTTTTTAGGAGAGGCAAAATGTTGCTTTTAGTTTAGGTTTGATTCTCATGTTGATGCTTATGATGATGTTTTTTTGTTATAGTGATTAATTTTGTTTGAGGTAAGGAGAATTAACAGTTTTACGTGGCTTTTTAAAGCTTAATCGAGGTTTTTTGTTGCTAAATAATGATGTTAGCTACTTGAACTACATGATGAGCAATTGAGCATGATTAGGTGAATAAATATCGTCCTATCATTAGGTTTTCAGTTTGATTAATTGTATTTGTCCACATGTGTGGTGTTTGTATTTAGGTTGCTTATGATGATGTTTCTTTCATGTTACGATAGTTTATTTTATTCTATGTGAGGAAAATTAATTATTGTACGAAGCTTTTCGAAGCTAATTTGAGGTATTTTGTTGATAAACGATGCCATTAGCTACTTGATCCACATGATTAAGTTTTTGTGGATTGGGATATATATTCGAATTTTGGTTTAAGAGGTGGTGGATGTTCCTTTATAAGTCAAGCTGAATTACAGCGAGTCTATTGCTTGAGAAATGAAAAGTATAATAACTTTTCTGAACATAGAATCTTTTTAAATAGGGAACATAGACCATCAGTTGAAGGAATGCATCTTGGGTAACATATAATAATAGATGATAGAATAGATTCTTAATTGGAAGGTTGTTTAAGACTGCGTTAATCTCTATCTGGAACCATAAAAAGCAATAAGATGCTTGAAATATTGATTAATTCGATTCATATACGTGTTGCCATATTTGGCTCATGTTTTCTCTAAATTTTGGAACATTGCGGATGACATTAGGAGTTTCAAGCGGTGTTGATTGCACTTGCGATAATGGCACATATACTGAATGACTATAATATCAGGAATGCAGGATTGCAGTCCAGTAGCTCTATCAACTAGATACCAAATAGCATGACAAAATGCCACAAGTTCTGTCCCTATTATCAACATGTGCTAGTATTTGGGTCCGTTCTATAGATGAAAACGAATATTCCATCTTAAGCAAGCTCTATAATTATAGTAACAATGTTACAAGTCAGTTGAGTTCTTCATGCCTTGGATGAGGGTTTGGAATTACCTAAGCCACTGAACTTATACACTGAACTTATAGACCTTTCACAACGAACGCACAAGGCTAACCTACTTTTAAGGTTAAAAGTTTTCTTTCTCGAGACTTTGAGAATGTCGTTCTCACTCGTGTAAGTTTATTTGATTATCATCTTAAGTGGCAGTGAAAGCGATCTTGAGACTTAGGTTGAAAAAACATGCTGATCTCAAATTTGTTTCAGCTTTAGTCAGAAAGTGTACTGATTTACTTTGGTGATTCTGACAGTTGTGTCCTCCGTGGATGTGTACCTAAGAAACTGCTTGTTTACTCCTCTAAATATGCTCATGAATTCGAGGAGAGTCATGGGTTTGGGTGGAGTTATGATACTGAACCCAAGCATGACTGGAGCACCTTGATGGCCAACAAGAATGCGGAGCTTCAATGCCTCACAGGCATCTATAAGAATATATTAAAAAATGCAAATGTCGAATTAATTGAAGGCCGTGGAAAGGTTGTATGATCATATTATACATCACTTCAAACTTAATATGGTTTTAATATTGACACCACCATGGCCGAGCCTAACTACTGAGTAACTACTGAACACAGATAGTGGATCCTCACACAGTAGATGTGAACGGAAAACTTTATTCAACAAGGAACATTTTGATCTCTGTTGGGGGGCGTCCATTTATTCCTGACATTCCTGGCAGAGAATACGCTATTGACTCTGATGCTGCTCTCGACCTACCAGAAAGACCTAAGAAAATTGCAATTGTAGGTGGTGGATACATTGCTGTGGAATTTGCAGGCATCTTCAATGGTTTTTCTAGTGATGTTCATGTATTCATTCGTCAAAAGCAGGTCCTAAGAGGCTTCGATGAGGAGGTATTGTTATGCTCCTATATATGGTCTAGCTCCCTAAATTGTAAGATGTTGAATTGTCATAAATTTGTTTCATGTTTTGCAGGTACGGGATTTTGTCGCCAAACAGATGGCTGTAAGAGGAATTGAGTTTCACACAGAAGAATCTCCTCAGGCAATTGTTAAGTCTGCAGATGGAACACTGTCACTGAGAACTAACAAGGGAACAGTTGATGGGTTTTCACATGTCATGTTTGCTACTGGGCGAAGACCAAATACTAAGGTGTTCTTTCCTCAATGATGTTGCTATCTACAGCTGATTTTTGTCTTTTTATTGCTGGCTAGTACGAAATGAAAATAATTAATGGGTTTTCCTTCAAGTACGTTACATTACTTATTGCTTTGTGAGCTATAGGATACTTATTGGTTGATTCACATAAACTGCAGAACTTGGGATTAGAAGCTGTTGGGGTAAAGATGAAAGATAATGGAGCCATAGAGGTACTATTTGTCATGTCCGTTTGTACTGCTACATCTGTTAATCATTAAAGGCTGCAGCTCATTGTACTGTTTCGTCAGGTCAACGAGTACTCTCAAACATCAGTTCCTTCCATATGGGCAGTTGGTGATGTAACAGATAGAGTGAATTTGACCCCCGTTGCTTTGATGGAGGGAGCAGCATTAGCAAAGACTCTCTTTGCAAATGAGCCAACAAAACCTGATTATAGGTATCTTGTTCACCTTTGAACGGTTAAATCTTGCATTAAAGGCTTGTTCAATTTTTAACATCTGTTTGTAGTGACTATGTTTTACAATACCCCGTGACTTAATGTGAGCCATTTTTTTGTATTGGGGGTGAAGAAAAGGAAGAAATTAAAAACTTTATCCTTCTTAGGGTTTATAGAATAGGAGGTTGAGTCTATCATTTTGAGTTAATCCCCCCCCCCCCCCCCCCCCCCCCCCCCCCTGGCACATTGGTAGATTGTACAATCCATTTAATAGCTCATTGTCAGCTTATTTGCTCCACTGCTGATTTCCTTTTTCATCAGCTTCTTGGGATTGTTTAGGGTGTTGGCATGACCGAAGGTAGTTTGCAGTGTTGGAGCCCAGTTCAAAATTTCCCCTTTTAAGTCTGTTATCTCCAGTATATCACTGTAAATATTGAAGGTGGGGCTCTTGGTCAATATTGGGTTTTGACCAAAAATTATTCTACGTGTCCCGAATTGAGAAGCCTATTGTGAATGTCACTTATCCTCCCTCATGCCAGGTTATGGGATTCGCTCAGGTACCCTACCAATCGCGAATCGTGAAGAGTGAATTTTATCTTTGTTTACTGAAAATACATATCACACATGCTATAAGAGCGAATATTGAATCGGTAGTGGCGTATCTATAAAGAATCCGGTAACCACGGGCCTCATTAGCCGTGTTGGTCCGAGAAATGCTTCAACATAATGTTCGTCTTCAGTAGTGTATCAGTTCTTTAATTCCTTCGGATAGCTATGATTTAAGTAGAGTTTGAACTTGTCACTAGATATATGCCAAATTTTGACCTTGGTTCTATATTCATCTGAGCAGAGCTGTGCCTTCCGCTGTGTTTTCCCAGCCACCTATTGGCCAAGTAGGTCTGTCAGAGGAGCAGGTAATTGATCCACCGACTTGATGATCCAGTCAATGTTTTTTACTGGGATTAATTTTCTTTTGGTTTTGCAGGCTATTGAAAAGTATGGTGATATCGATGTTTATACTGCAAATTTTAGGCCCTTAAAGGCCACTTTGTCTGGTCTCCCAGACCGGGTTTTCATGAAACTTATTGTCTGTGCAAAGACTAACAAAGTCATTGGTCTACTTATGTGTGGAGATGATTCGGCTGAAATAGCTCAGGTTCATTCACTACTTCTTTCTGCTTGGGTAAATGGGTGGGAATACATATAGTAGGTTAATTCTTATTTTAATGAATGTTCCTATTTGAAGTATTAGTAATCTTATTCAAAACTTTTAGATACCAGGCGCTTCAGTGTGCTTTCTTTATTTAAATTTATGATAAAATTGTTGATTAAAAATAAATGGTAGCAAATGAATTGCTTCTTCAAAAAGTAAATTAGTATTAGAGAAACATAAAAGTATAAAACTTTTAAAGTAAGAAATAACCATTGCTATAGTTGTTTCATTCATATCTTAGATCATGGTTGTAATCTGACTGGAATCAATACTTCAGGGATTTGCAGTGGCGGTTAAAGCTGGCTTGACAAAGGCAGACTTTGATGCAACCATTGGGATTCATCCAACAGCTGCAGAGGAATTTGTCACAATGAGGACTCCTACACGGCAGATTCGTAATGGACCACCAAAGGTTGGGATTTTGGAAGTTCTGTTTGTGATAATGCCAACTTCTTACAAGTCTAGTGGTGTACTGCAGTTTGGTTATCGCTTATGATATTATATGATATCATTCTTTGAAATTTTCCAAGCCCAACTTGTAATGTGTTTCTCAGCTATTTTGTTTATGAAAATGACCAAAACATTCATCCTTATATCCTCAAGTAGGATTAAAAGGGGAGAGAAAAACGAAGATTGGGTACTATTGTACCCAATATTTTGTTTAAATGGGTGCTTCTAAAATTTTTCATTTGGAATGATCTGAAAAACCGGAGGGAGTGTTTTGTCATGCTTCACGGCATTATATCAACATATGTATCATGTGTGAAGCATCTATTTTGCCAGTGAAGGCTGGCGTGTTCTTATTTTTTTCTGGAATCGTTATGACTACTAGTATGCTTATGTGACCAGTGTATCATTGTTTCTGATATTCTTTGATTATCTTCACTGCAGGAGAAAAAACAGCCTGATGTTGAAGCTGTAGCTGGTGCGTAGGCTAAAATACCAATGCCTTCTGACTGCAGCGTTCATCATAAAGGTAAGAATCCTCCTTTCTACTTATTCTGATTATTAGTTAGTACTATCGACTTCAAGTAAAATTTGCTTGGGGTAACATTTGTCTAACTACTAGCAGTCTAGCACCCTTTTCATGCTCACTGATCGAATCGTGCGATAGGGCTGTATTGAGGTGATTTCATCTTGCTAGTTTGCGGCTTCGCGCTACTCAATTGATATACATTTTTCTTGTTTGCTTTTTTTTTCCGTGTAAAGAAAGCACATAGATAATTTTTTATGTTCACGCCTTTTAAAGCCTGGTCATGAGTACCACTCTCGAATCTCGATGACTTTGCGAGCTAAGCTATCTAACATTCTAAAAGACTAAACGAGAAATAAGCTCTTGTTGATTCCTAAGGAGCAAATATAGCCTTCTTAGCATTGGTCCTTGAGCATGTGTAACTGTGTAAGACAAAAGCTTATTTAGCTAGTGTGCTCGAGAAGTATTGCAGTGTAGGAAACAGAATATTTTCCTCGGAGGCTGAGATTCCTGACAAATGTGAACAAACAATATAGTCTCGGGCAGCAGAAGTAACATGCCTACCTAACTATGGCGTTCTCCTCACTTAGCTTCAAGATTAGGATCTATGTTTGGATCACTTTATGCGTGTAGGCCTTGTATGGATGAGGGGATTAGGAGGTTAAGGGATAGGAGACAGAGGAAAAATGCAATTATTCATCTGTCATCAATTGTTGATATGGGCAAACGACCTAGAGTAATTTGATTATAAGTTAATTTATGACGATCACAAGTAGAAATCTCATATTGTGGGGTCATTGACAATAATTCAACACAATTACCACATATATATATAGATTACGAACACAGTGTTATTTGGCAAATTCTTTTGGAAAATCTGTTTCCAATTTTCTGTGTTCCATTGTTTCGGCTAGCATGTTTAGACGATTGAAATTGAAGAATGTATTTTTCAACCCCAAGCAATCGCTCCCTTTACCTCCAATATTGTATCTAAACAAGCTCTAATGTTCCAATATTTGCAGGACCATTCGACTAGGTGCTTGCCGAAGATTATGCTTCAATGTGAACATTTTGACGTTTGGTGGCTTCTTGATTTATGTCAGACTACTCACTTATTTTCACCCTGGAGATGTCGAGAAATACCAGAGATGAAGTCATTTTAACTGTGTTCCTCATCATCGTCAGCCAATTTCACTGTATATCATGGGGCCTGGCCTGTTTATTTTTTTCCGGGTAATTGTCTTCTTTGTTCATCACATGTGAGTGCAATTAGGTCATCGGGTTAGATGTTCTTCGAGTTTTTTTGCCCAGAGTAATAACAAGGCATTCAGATCTCGAGACAGCATTATAAAAACTTGTCGTTCGCGCATTCAATGGATGTAGAGTTGTAGACTACAACAGAATTTGGTTGGTTTCTCACATCTCACGTATAAGGGTGTCTCATTCAAGACTCGCTATTACATTATATTCATGCTCGTGTTTGTACGTAAAAACAGAATAAAGATTCTAAGAAAGAGTTAGTGATGAGAAGCAATTCCCAATTGCTTGAGGTGGTGATGAGCGTACTCAGGATGATCATCAAGAACGGGGCGGTCGGCCTGGATCCAACGGCCATCGTTAGTCCTGATCATTCCTTTGTTGGCGTCTTGTCTCCATGAAGGAGGGATCATATGGTGATCCTCTAAGAAATCACAACCTTTGTTTACGAGTGCTATGTCCCTTCCACATAGATGAAACCTTCTTCCTCTTCCGTGATACCTGCATTTCAATCAAGGTAGGTATAATTGCGGTTTTGTTGTTATCAGGTCTCGAACCTTGATCATAATTTCACTTTTAAATTTTAATGATATGCTACGGAGTACTCATTTATAAGTCTAGAGAGATGACTATTTCCAGCTACCTTCTTGGGCAGATTATCATTACTCGACAAACTAGTGGAGAATCTTAGATATGCTGGGAGAAGTATAAATATACACACGCTTGATTTAGCGTGCAATCTCGGCCCTCATTTTTTGTATATATCCGCAATTCTGCGTCTAACTTAGAAGAAGCTTTTATCCAGCTTGTTAGTCTAGTATGTTGGGTTCTCCATCCGTCATGCATTGATGCATGTAATGTTCTTCTCAAGTTACAATTATACAAAGTTACAAGTTACAACGCACGCTAATTAAATGTGGAAATGTTGGGCTTAATATGCTTTTGTGGCATCATCAAGTGATTTCGGAGCCCATTAGCACTTAGATCAACTGATAAGGGGTTGTTTTAACTTAACCAGATGTTTCGTGTTTGAGCCCTGAGAATACAGTAGTGTTAAAACTCATGAGGGAGAGCTTTACCCCCTAGTTGTCCTACCCGGCTCGAATTCGGATTAAACCAAATGGTCTACAAAAAAAAAACCAAGTGATTTGGATGCTTTATGGGTTAAAGCTCAAAAGTCTTACCTATACAGTATACAAGTACTTTTTAGGATCATTTGTTTATCTTTATTATTTTTTATTATATAAAGTACTCCCTCCGTCCCGGTCATTTGTTTACATTTGCTTTTGGCACAATTATTAAGAAAATGGTAGGGGACCATTTGTGGTGGTCCTTGGTGGATGACAAGTGGACAATAGTCTCATTGGCACATCAAATTACTCATAGAAAACATTCTCAATATAGAAAGGTACACAAATGAATGAGACACCCTAAAATGGAAATGGTAAACAAATGACCGGGACGGAGGGAGTATTTGAATTAAAGATACAAATAATTGTGTCAATCATACAAATACTTGTTTGGCCCAAAATAATAGTACTCAAGCATATACTAATGTACACTATCCTAATCAGGGGCGAACCTAGCTGGTGGCAAGGGGTAACGCCGCTACCCCATCGAAAAAAAATCAGTTTATGCGGTAGTAGTTTGCTACCCCAAGCCTGTTGGTAAAGGAATAATCAAAACTAAAGGCATTTAATAAGCATGATAATTGATGTGGCTCAGTAGTAAAGTATGTAGTGCATTGCACTTGTAGTCCAATGATTGAGCCTTGTCACGGGCATAATACAATATTTTTTTTATTTCCTCTTAAATAAATTCCGTAAAGCAACTTTACACAACACTTCAATAATTAGTTTTTGAACTTCGATTAATTTGTTATTTATTGCAAATTTTTAAATTGGTTATGTCTATTATATTGTGTATTAGGGAGTATGCCCTTTGTTTTATATTTTACCTAATGATTATGTTTTTTTTATAATGGTTAGATTTTTCTAAATCGTGGAAAATGAAGATAAATTGTCCATTCATAATGTGAAAATCTTAAGCTATTACGGAGCAGTGGTTACTAGTTTTTTATATCACAAAGCTACATAATAAAAATTATAGTCAAAAAATAAAACAAAGGTATAGTTAGTTGTGAATTATAAAATGAAAATTTTATGTTAGTATCAACCGTTTATTTGAATATTGATTGTGCGTTTGTATTTGCATTTTTATATGTTCAACACATTTTTCCGTGACTTACATTATACACTTAATATTTTCATTACCCTAGACTTTTAATCCTAGGTTCGCCCCTGATCCTAATCCTTGGATTTCCAAAAGAAAAAATCAAACATGTAAATTTGATTATAAGTTGACATTCGTCTAATGATTTCATCAAACGAACATCAACATCTATCATTAAAGTCAACATTAAATATTACGAGTACAAGTATTATCCTTTATTCTCAAAACATTTACTACTACAACTAGTAAACTTTGCTTAGAGATTTCTTATTATGATGCAAATATATTAGTTAAACTTGCTTAATTATTATCCTTGACGAGCGTTGACCTAATCAAAGCGGACTATTTTTTTATTAAGCGATGTAGTTGATGATTTAGTTTCAAGTTCCTTCATAACTTCATCTTTACCGTGGTAATTTCGTCATTGTTACAACTATAGATCGGAACGGAGGGAGTATTATATAGTGTAATTTATAATTGATTGAAAATTGATTACTGTGATATATAGAATCATGTATAAGGACGATTGAGTATAATCAATTAATTGAGACGAATAAAGTATGAACAGTTAGGTTAGTCATACTTGTGTTTTTTTTAAGTCTTACCAAATCACGAGTGTGACGTAAACTTAATAGATTAGTAATAAATATTGCTTTCACATTTGGACACTTATGAGATGTGCAATTTTTAATCCCTTATAGAATATAATAATATTTATTCACTATTTTGCCTTTGTTATTATGGAAAAGAACAAGAAACTCTAAAGCTATGGATAGTAACAACTAACAAGCAACATCCGATGACTTCAACTTAGTTCCACTTATAAAAGCATCTATCTATTATAGTACTATCTTCCAATTTACATGCATGAACTAAGAAATAAGATTATAAATAACATTTCTTGTTTATTTGCTCTTTAATTACACATTTAGAACGATTATAGTACTACCTCTGTTTCGGTCATTTATTGTCATATTAATTCGTTTTATGGGTGTCTCGGTCATTTGTAGTCCATTCATATTAGGAAGGTATTCTATGAATAATTTGAACTCCAATGAGCATTTTGTCTACTTGTCAGTTGTCACCCACTAAGTAAAACCACAAATTGTTCCGTGCTCTTTTCTTAATCTTTGTGCCAAAATAAAAGAACAGCAAATGACCGCCATGAATCTAGGGAGGAGTATATTTACCTTCAAGTTCACTTTTTTTAAAACCTAAAAGTGAAATCCATGCATAGAGATTGAAAAAAATTCACGACCAAGATAAATTAACTCGCAAAAGTCAAAAACAATATTGACAAAAAGTGGTTGCCAAAAAAAATATTTGACAAAAAGTAATAAAGAAGTCAAAAGGATAGTATATACTAACCCATCAAGTAGATGCAAGAGGGCCTCTAAATTATGTGCACAAGTAAGATCATTTGTATCTTTAAGAAATGGAGAATTCTTATGATCCAAAGCAAGCTCCACCCCTACATGATAATAACTCCATGGCAAACCCTTTGCCATATTCATAAAATCCTTTTGCAAATGTTCATTAAATAATAATCCTGGTGTTTTAGGCACCAAATCATGCACATTTAGCACCCTAAGCACCTTCACTCCTAGCCATTCCAACCTCTCCTTAAACCTCACATTCCCGACTCGCGGACCAGAATACGAGTACACACAAATCGGGCTAACCCGACCATCATAACCCAAATGAAGACCCGTCTCGGCCAAATCATAAGCACTCAATATAGCTAGGGCAGCACCCAAGCTATGACCAGTTATCGTTATACTAACCTCCTCATCTTTGTACACCTCTAACAGACGTTTCACCTCACTTAATATCTGCTCTCTAGCTGAGTATTTACAATATCGACACAACAAGTCTTTATCGGTATACAAATCTAAGAATCCGGATTCAGCCTTAACATCAGGGTCAGGACACGGGATCTGCTCAGATGAAACAGGTCTAAGGTAATCCATCAGATCATGGACCCACTCGAGCCGGGTCACGGTACCCCTCCAAGAGATAGTAATATCCCTACGGCCCAATTGTTTGGACTTTTCATCATTGGACACCCCAACATACCCAATCCAATTAGCATTCTTGGACCAAACTTTAGGCCACCTTGACTTCTTAAAAAAATTAGGCAAATTAATATTAGAGGTAGCATATAAATACCTTGTTATATCATATCCATGATCTTCCATTTCCAAGCCCATAAAAAAATCATCTTTTGAAAATCTACAACTACCACAATACTTAGAGTATGGATCAAAGTCAAAGCCATCATAACATGCTTGGGCCATCTCACCATACCGGGTCAATTCAGCCCGTAAAAGAGGATCCATTGGGTCAAGTAACCCGGCCCATTTATCCTCCCCATGGATTTCTCTCCAACAAGAAGATAACTCTTTTACAACATCAACTGTTTTATTTTCACCATTTTCCTTTATTTCCTTTTTTACCCTCCATGATGATTCATTCATTTTCCATGCTAGTGCAATTGCATCATTTGTCGATGAAAATGGTTTAAATGTGGATGCTTTAGGCCATCTAAGAGGTTTTTTTGAGGTCGAAAACGTCGTCGGGTTTGGATTAATGACGGGTTTTGAGAAGGGAAGATGATGATGCAAATTTGATAGAGAAATGGACATTTTGAAAAATTAGTAATGTTATGTGGTGGTGTTGTTGAAACTATAACTAGTTAGTAAGTAGTAGTTATATTATGGAACCAATTATATTCAAGTTTTTTAGTGTTGGAAACTTGAAATAGTTGCATTTAAATAGAGTATAATTTAGTGTATAAGTATGGGCTAGTCTTTCTGGCAGAATCATTTAATAATAATTGTCAATTGAATTGTATATTTGTATGCCATCTTGTGTTCAAGAGCGCGTGATTCATGCATGCATGCCTATTGCATGGATTCACACAAGATTATACATTTATACTCCCTCGTTCCTCCGTCCCGGTCATTTGCTTGTCTTTTTTATTCTTTGGGATGAGTACTTTAATCAAATGCAAACAAATAATTGAGACGAAAGGAGTATTAATCTTACCATTTTTCCTTAAATGATAACCTCATTTTGCAAGTAAAAATATATAAATTCGCGCAATTAAACCATATTGTATTCAAGAAGCGCAATTAAATTTCCCTAAAAAAAAAAACTCAATTAAACGATATACAAGAAAATGTTATTCTAATACTTGTCTAGCGGGGATAAGCTCCCCTGCTAACCTACCATAGTTTTGCATCAATTTTCTATGTAGAATAGTTTCTTCGTGAGGCTTGTGCACGAGCTCGTGGATCTTACTCCCTCCGTCCCGTTCATTTGTTTACCTTTGCTTTTGGCACAAATATTAAGGAGAAGGGAGGGGACCATTTGTGAGTAAGGACATTGGATGACATGTGGATAAAAGTCTTATTGGGTGATCAAATAACTCATTGGAAGCATACCTAATATAGAAAGGTAAACAAATGAGTGAGACACCCTAAAAAGAAAATGGTAAACAAATGACCGGGACGGAGGGAGTATATTTCATCAGTTCATCCAATCAATCGATTTCTTTGTTTCAAACTTCTCTCACAACAAAATTAAATAGATCTATTAAGACAGAGACAATAAGTTATACTGCCTCTAAATTTCAACAAGTCAAGTTGTTATGCCATAAATTTTGTAATGGTACATACTACATAAGGTAAGTTGTTTTGCTTACTTCTTATTCCACCTAAAAATATGTACATACTCATATAAAGTAAATATATAAGTAAATGTATATATTCCTACTATTCTTTTATTCAATAAATATAATCAGTAGGAGCGAAGGGATATATTATAAAGTAACCTTTAAAAAATTTGAAAATTGTAATAAAATGTTTTTGAAATTTTCAAAACCCTATGGAAGCGAGCTTCCCTTAATAACCCCTTGCTCGACCATTGAATATAACTACTCTCAAAAACATTGTTTGAAAACTCACAAACTCAAAATCATACACACGAAGTACTATAACAAAACGTCCAAACTAATGTCTACAAATTGGCTAAGTACCAAAAACTAGGGGTGAGCAAAACCGTATATCCGATACGGTTTTGAAAACCGTATCGGATATCTGGTTTTAAAAATCTCAATTTTGAGTATCCTTATCCGATACGGATTTTCCGTATATCCGGTTTTTCCGTATATCCGTAAACCGTATATCCGGTATCCGGTTTTTCATTTAATTATGTAAAATTTTATGTCTTATTTTTATTTTTTTTGTGATTTTGTGATTTTTCTTAATAAGTTAAAAGAGTATCACATATTATAAGAATAAATAACTTAAAAATGTATAAAAGTAATAAGATTGAGTCGCGGATATACTCGACGTTTAGTGGTTTTATGATTTTATTTTTATATTTTATATTAAAAATAGGAACCGTATCGGAAACCGTATATCCGGTTTCAAATTTTGCCGATACGTATCCGACACGGTTTTTTATAAACCGTATCGTATATACGGAAATTCGTATCGGATATACGGAAATCCGTATAATTGAAACCGTATATCGTATCGGATACATATAATAAAACCGTATCGTATATTTTTGCTCAGGCTTACCAAAAACAAAAACAAAAACAAAATGTCTACAAATTGGATCGACAGTACATACAACTGGATGATCATTAGGTTATAAAATCGTCATATATTCACCTAGAGGTCGATCGAGTTAGACTAGCGAACTCTATTGATACACCATCCGTGGCCTTGGTGTTAATACGCCGTATCTTATAAGGATCTGGTTTATTTAAGACTCCACGTAATTTGTCAGTTAGTGTATTGGCAAGATCAGTCAAACCCATCACATTATGATTGCAATTGGGTGTACGTGAGTTGGCCTTATATTATTACTTACCGCATCTCCAATGGTAAGCTAGTAGCAAGACTAGCAACTAGCTTACCTTTGACACATCATTTTTTTAAGCTACTATCATTTTAAGCTATAATTTTCTCAAATGATTTATACAATCAGTAGGTCTTGCTTAAGACGGGTCGGATCTTGCAACGGGTATTTTGTGAGAGGAAATGGGTAGAGGGGACAAGGTGGGCACCCCCCATGTGCTCTCCACTCACCCTTAATGGGTATTTTGTGAGAGAATATGATATACCTCCGTCTTAAATAAGAATTTGTGTTATACAATATATACTCCCTCCTATTCATGGTACTCTTCCCTATTTCCTATTTCCTTTTTCGGTTATTCATGTTTTCTTCCCTATTTCCTTTTTTGGATGTGGGGTAGTGTGTTTTGTGTGGTCTAAATTCATTTGTGTGTGGGGTAGTGTGTTTTGTGTGGTCAAAGTTCATTTCTTTAATCTAAGAGCCAAAATGAAAGGGGAATAATAGATTGAATAGGAGGGAGTAACTAGCTTGAGTTGACCCACTTAATAAACTCATCTATTTTCTATTGGTTATGTTCCTCATGTGGGTCCATTTAAGCAACTAGTTTCATGGAGCTACTTGCTCAACTTAATCTAGTCTATGTGAAGCATTCCAATGGTTAAGCAAGTAGCTTGAAATCTTTTTTATTTGCAAATAAGTCATTTTACCCAACCATTGGAGATGCTCTTACGACTATATTAAATCCAAGTATAGATGGCATGAAATGAAGTGATGAGATTTCATTTTCTAATTTATTCTAACGCCTATATAACGTGGACAATTAACTACCTCGAAAGTTGTACGCCATATTGGATGTATACACTTTAACTTATGAGAAGTTAAAAGCCTTAACTTTTATTCTACTGACACGTTATTTAGTTCATCCGTATCAACTATTTGAGATATTCTTCTTTAACGGAATTTTAAGTAACAAAAAAATTAACTATCAGTGAGATGAGAATAATTGCTTAGGCAAAAGTATTCAAGGATTTTACCAACAATTTTATTTAAAAAAACACTTTAATACCAAGTTAGCTTATTAATTAGTTCCTTACCATGAAATAAAACTACATTAAACAACTAGAGTAATTTTATATTTCATTTGCTTGGCTCAATAATTTATGTGCATAGAAATATAGAATACTAGTACTTTATTGTTTAAACAAAGGCTACTTGAAGTCTTTATTTAAACCACTTGAACTCTCTATTCAAACAAATATTGTATTGTTTGATTAACGTTCAATGACGTGTAACGAACTTTTCATGGTAGTCAAGTTCGAACAACCTTATTAAATCGAACTTGTGAAATTCAAATATATGAATATGTTTGGTTTTTAAGACCAATTAATAATAGGAAGAGCAACTACTTAATTATCACCTTAATTAATAAACGGTAATGAAGTGATACCATGGCTAGCTCGAATTAGTTGCGGAGCCAGAAATGAAATTTTGCTTAGTAAACTTTCTTGTTGTTTACCTAATATCTTTGCGAAAGTGTTATGCTGAGATTTTAGGTAACAAAAGTCGAAAATTAAAATTATTTTTCTTAGATAACGAGTGCTACCTCTTTCTATTATGTCACCCCTAGGCTGCTTAAACTTCTTTGCTGCACCATTTGCGAGTGTATGATGTTAGAAGATATTACGGTATATTGTAATATACCGTAATCGGAATAATATTAATATTATGGAATAAGTTATATTATGCTACTGTGGTTAGAAAATATGATTATTATCTTTTTAGATCTTTGGAGTAGTATAAATGTGATACCATTGTAATTGTTAGAGATATGAACGAATCACTAATACAACTATTCTCGATTTATATGAATTCTTCCTCATTCAATTTCTAATATATGAGCATAAAAATCTAACATGCTGCAACACTAATGCACGAGACCGATGGCATTATGCCCATCCTTTATAAAATAATTGTAAGCACATTATTGAAATACTTGTCTCATATATTCAAAAACTGGGAGCATCATTTAAAAAGTAGAGTGTGTATAAAAATTATTGTATATAAATAAGAGTTTACTTTACGTTACTTAGATCACGTAAGGCTCAATAAACAGGTAATATAAATTAACTCTGACTCTATTATTAAGATTCAAATATAAAATTTGACCCGGATTCAATTAGTCCATATGTTTAAGATCCGGATCAGTCCTGGATCAGCGAGGTCCAAAAATATCCAAATTGGATCGGAGATTCTCTACCTGACAAACTTATTCGAACTCCCGACAATTAAATCAAATAATGGTTCAAAATCTAGCATGAACTCAACTTGTTAGATGCAAAATATGGCCCATAAGACGTTCAAACGCAGCCCAAAATTAAATCACATGGGCTTTTCTCAAGCATGATAAAATTAATACCCGAGTTAAACTAAATCACATTCGTTTTAAATTAAAAACGGAGTAAGTATTTCATATACATATTCGACACGATTTTTGTCAATTTTCAACATTTTGCTTTTAGTTTCATCTATCTATTTGACATATTTCATATTTAAGACGAATACACTTGTTCTAAACTAAAAATTGTGATTTTTTTAGCAATTGTCGTTTGTACTAGTTTATACTAATTTCTGAAAAATGAATGTATAATCATAAAAATGACCATAATAGTTTAATGAAAACCAAACACTAATAAAAATAATAAGGAATTCATTTTTGAGACGTTTTCATAAGAAGTATATGTTTTATGCACCATAGCTATTATGAAACCTCTCACATAACAGGTCAGATTTTTTTATTCCATATCAATCTCCTTACTTCTTTTATTTACTCCTAATCCCTTGTTCCATTGCAGCCGTCACCCACCCACCCACCTTCCCCTACTTTGATCCTTTCGCCAGAGATGCGGCTATGCTATTAGCCCGTCTCCGGCGAACCTTCACTCCCTTAAACATAATAAAAAATCAAATTTTGTCCCTTTCCGAAATGTGGTCCCGACGTCGTGGTTGTTGATGGTGGAGTCGTCAATATAAGGACTCCGGTAAGTATCGACCCACTTGATGAATTGATAGTGACCAACTCTGCAAAAGACCGACTGCAATATCACTACTTATGGTGACCGAAAACTGTTCTCGTCGTCGCCGTCTCTTGGTCCTTCGTCGCTGCCGTATCCCTTAATGCCACCGTCGGGGGGTCTTTTCCTAGGAGGTGTTCCCTTTCCCCTCGCCCCTTCCCCCACCTCCTATGGTAAGTCTTCTTTGTCGGAAGATTGAAGGTGTTTATCTGTATGTTATGGGTCAGTCTTCCCCATGGTGACTTTGCATGTTCTCCTCCGGTGTTTCCCCCTCCCCTCGCCCCTTCCCCCACCGGGTCTGTGAATGTTTGTCTTGGGGTTGCTTTCTTGTTGCATGTCGTCTTTGTGGTCTTGTGTGGCATTTTTGGGTTTCATTGGTGTGTCCGGGGACGAGTTATGGTCTGCTGTGATGTCTTTGTTTGTTCGGTTTTTGTGTCTCATGTGGTGGGGCGGTTGGTTGTGCAGGTCGGTCACTGCGTCGATTCAGTCTAGGTTTTGAAGGGCTGTATTCTCGGTTGTTTGGGACAATAGTTGGCTGATGTATGTTTATCGGTTGTGTCGGCTTGGATCGTTTGGGGGATTGTTGGTTGGTGGTGTTGGGTGGATTGGATGTGGTGGTTCTCCAACAAATTCAATGCAGACTATTAGATTAATTTTCAGCATTTTATTACGAATAATATCAATCTATTATCTTCTATGGAATAAGGGCCTCTCAAAGGCGTCATTACTTAGGGCTATGACCCTCGTCTATGTTGCTTCTATTGTCATTGCTCCTTCGAGGTCTTTGGTTGGGGGGTGTTTTTTGTCTTTTCTTATCAGATTACTCGGTTTCTTGGCTTGGTCTTTGGACTGTAGGGATCGATCACCACGGTGTAGGAGTTTTCTCTCCGCTGAAGGCAAGCTTGTTCGGCTCGCGCTTCCCCTTTTCTTTCTACGCACTTGTGGCGTAAGTGCACCTGGTCCGGTTCGTTGCCATATGGGAGTTGTTAGTATCACTGATGAATTGGATGATGTTGCTCGCGGCCGATGTACTCTCTTCCACGAGCATGCTAATGATACCACTTGTAGCACGGGTCATATATCGACGCTAGTTTTAGTAGGCTTAATGTTTGTATTTATTTTGTTGCCCTTCTTCCACTGTTTATGCTTTAGTTTTATCCCCCGCAACCTTAATAAGTTGGCACATGAGCTGGCTAAAGGTGCGAGGGACTAGAAATAGGACTACAACTTTACTGCTGCCGAAAAAAAAAAAAAAATCTACACAATAATTCAATTTCTAAAACAAATTCTCCATTAAGATAGTTACATTCGTCTTAATCTTAAAACTGGTCAAATATAATCATCTGAAATAAATAAGATAAAAAAAGAATATATAAAACAAAAAAATTCTTATATATTCTAGTATACACATGTAAGGTGATATTCATTATTCAATCCACTAATATTATTAAGACAGACATTTTCGTCATCTTAAGCAAGATTAGTTAAATTTGTAAATCAGAATAGGAAACAAAGATCCACTTCTCCTACTATTACGTTGGATATGATTGGTTTAACACGACAAACATTACTTAATGTCAATCCAAACTCAAATTTACAAATTCAAG
Organism: Heliosperma pusillum; assembly: GCA_022085475.1. Classification (NCBI taxonomy): domain Eukaryota; kingdom Viridiplantae; phylum Streptophyta; class Magnoliopsida; order Caryophyllales; family Caryophyllaceae; genus Heliosperma; species Heliosperma pusillum. The sequence goes on along the minus strand of JAIUZE010001367.1, from coordinate 36,651 downwards.
ATCGTTTTTTTTAAAACTAAACAAGACATAATCACAATTCACAACCCACAACAATCCTAGTTAAGTTCAGGTGTTTGAGTTGAAACTCGAAAGTTTCGAAAGATATTGTCCGTCTTAAGCCAGACTAGCTGACTATACTCTAAGTACACAATTAGTATCACCATGGAAGCCTTAACCTTTGTCCCCACCTCTTCACCCGTCTCCTCTTCTTCTTTTTCATCTGGTTCTTCTTCTCTCTTCTTTTCTTCTTTTTTATTTTTTTTTTACAAATTATCGTGTAAGGCGGTCTTATGATATAAGTTTGTAAAGCGGGTTTATTCAGTAACTAAGTTTTAATATAAATGGGTCCTGATATAAGGCGGTCTTAAACGAGAATAACTGTTTTGTCTGGTCAATGTTGTATTTGACTAAATTTAAATATTTGGTTCATCAATGTCTTTGTTAGGGAATGATCGCTTTGATACCCTTCTATTTTTTCAATTGGGATTGATGGGTTTCTGAAAGATGATAACTTGGTTGATTATTGGTTTGGTTTGTGGAATTGTGGTTTACTATTCCGTCTCAATCATTTGTTTACCTTTTGATTTTAAATATCATTCGCATGATTAAAAAAGCAAAAAAATGATTGGAATGGAGGGATGATACTTGACCCGTTTTATTGTTAAGACAAATATATCCGTGTTGGAGTCTTTAAGGGAGACTTATTGTTGTGCTGTGTATTAGGAATGTTTTATTGTTGTCTTTTTTGTATTAGGAATGTTTTATACGAGTAATTGGATTAGCCAATGTGACTATTGTTCACTTGTGCCAAAATGAAAAGACAACAATTCACCGTGGCGGAGAGAATATAATACAATGGTGCTAGTTATAATTGTTGGGTGCTCAATTTATCTATTTTATTTATGTTGGGTTAATTATAATCTTTACATAATTTCTGGTTTTGGTTTTTGGATGGGTTTTGGTCAGGTGATCAGTTATGGGTTTTGATTAGATAGAATAATTAGGGTTTAGCATTGATTAATGATAATGATTTATCATAGTGATAAGTTGTGCTTTCACTCTTAGATGTGGCGAAGCAAGTAAGGTTCTCTCTATGGCGCCAATCTTCTTCGTCCATGAAGTGTGCTGTAAATGCCACACAACCTTTGGTTTATACGGCTAAGGCCAATCTTCGAGATACTGCCGTTGTGAAGGTAGTAGTATAATTTTGAATCCGTCACTTCATTCTTGTTATTATAATCAGTATTTCGTGGAAAACACGAGTTGATAAATGTGATTGTGTGTGTATTAATATCTTGCTGGTTCTGAATTAGGTGTCATGTTGCCGAAACAGTAACGCTCATGTGTTAGAAGCAAGGTATGCCTTAGTGACAACATCACTATATTATAAAGTTTAGTACTCCGTATTCAACTATTATAGCAAATTAGAGCCGACTCAGGTTCATGCCTCCACGTTAATGAGTAGGAAAGGAGGTTGTTGATGTTCGTGTAGCTTGAGCATATCTCAAAAGTTGCAGAGTTGCTCATCTTATTATTGCTTTCGGTTTTATCGCTTAATTTTCCCCTCGTAGTTATAGAGCTTAAAAATCCCTATTATGAGACTATGATCTGTGGAGGAAACCATTTTTTTGGTCATCCCTCTATGTAAAAAATCTATAGTACAGAGTGCGTGCTCAAAATTTGAGACTGAGACACGATGGCTTAAGAGTTTATGTAGAACTTGTTAGTTTGAGTTCGAGTTATGCTGATAATCCTGTATATTGCTAGTTATTGAGTAATTCCGTGTTTTGCTTTTTAAGATGTATGGATGAGGTATATGATTCGCTGGCAGAACGTCTTCTTCCTACAGCGGCAGCTACGGCAAATCCGAACTTCAAGTTAGCTTCCTATTCTCCTACTTAATATTTTGTTCTAGATATGTTTACATGAGTTGCATTATGTGCTACTTATTTTGCAATTTATCTGGTTCAACAAACTCTGTCGATGGATGACATCCTATTAATTTAGGTTGTGATAGTTACTCATGGTGCATGGTCAGACCTCAATGTTTGCACTTTATCGTAATCACTTATCAGTGTGATCAAGGATGTTTGAATAGGTATTTAAATATATGAAATGTTACACAGATACATTATCGGCTTAGCTGGTCCTCCTGGTGCTGGAAAAAGTACCGTGGCATCTGAAGTGGTTAAGCGCATCAACAAGAAGTGGCCACAGAAAGCACCTTCCATGGATGAACTTGTAGACTCACCAGAGGTTGCTATTGTGCTGCCCATGGATGGTTTCCATCTCTATCGACATCAACTGGATGCAATGGAAGTGAGCCTTCTTTCTCTTTCTCTGGATATCATCTAAGCTATTCACCTACTTTAATATTATCCGGGATTTATTTGAACGACTTAAAGCTGTGTTATTGTTTTGTACCAAATTTTGCTTCAAATAAATCTCGTATATTTTTCTTAGAACAAACGGGGAAAATATGGAGGGAATTTTTCCATGGAATCATTAGCAGCTGAGAAGTAAACCATTTAAAGGGTATGTTGGTAAACATCAACCATCACCGTAGCACAATACTTAGGTCACTTTGAAATACGCCCTCCCGAAAAATATGGTGTTAAGTGAATTGATGTGATTATAGTTCTCCGTAACATGTGTGTTCCCAAGAGATTATATATTGTTTTAGGCTTTTAGAGAGTCTTGACGTGGTTTTCATTTTGTGTTTAGGATCCAAAAGAGGCTCATGCAAGAAGAGGAGGTGAGATTCTTCATTTGGATATTCCTTAAGTTTGATTAAAAAAAATTGATATACTTCCAAGCCTTTACCACTGTGATTTTGACAATATCTGTCTCCTTTTACATCAGCTCCATGGACATTTGACCCGACAAGGTTACTCCAATGTCTCCAAACTTTGAAAAATGAGGTAAGCTTCTCATGTAGTAATGACTTGATACATTCATAGATAAACGATATGCTTATACTTATTCCTTAATCTGATCCATAAATGGACAAGATTAAGGCTGTTACAGTTTTTAGCGTATTAGTGCAACTTTTCATTCAGTTAATTTCCAGGGATCTGTTTGTGCACCATCATTCGACCATGGCGTAGGAGATCCCGTTGAAGATGACATATTCGTCTCCCTTCAGTAAGTGAACATTTCTTATTGCAATATTCTGTGTTTTCTATAATGGTACTTGCCTGTCTAAGATGTTGTCTAATGTTCACCCTCCGGGTCGTCTAATAGCATGTTCAAAAGGTTCTTAGAACCGGGACCTCTCAAGTTTATTTACTTCCTAAGTGCCTAAGTTTGAGTATCATTTACTATAGCATTTAGTTTTCTTATTAAATGCGGCCTCAATGTGACTTTTAGAACATGGCATCTCCAATTCATTTGACGGCCCTGTTAGCCCTATTATAAACCTTTCTTTGTCTTTAGTCTTCTTATATTCCATTATTTGTCGTTGTTTATTGTAACTTCGATTCTTTGAATCAAACTTAATATTCTGCTTCCATCTTCTTATTGTGACTTTGATTCTGTTGTTGGCATTACCATAGTTGTCGCTGCTATTATATTAACTTTCTAAACTATCAGCATCCTTTCCCTAGTCCCTGATAGCTAATTTAACAGTAATTACCTAGTCATATGCTATGCAAAATGTACAATCTGACTATTTTGAATTTTAACTTCTTATCTATGCGTGCCATGTCTGCAAGATTTTATATATTTTTTGTGTCGTTTCCTGATCAATGAGGTGGACCCTTGAGTCGGGTTGTACAGGGAGAGTAGAAGCAGTAGATTATTAAAAAGCGCAGAATATCCTCTCATTTTCTATTCAAGGTGGACCCCTGAGTTGGGTTGTACCTCCAATCGGACTGCTGTTGTATTTCATTATGTCATTTTTTGAGTTTCAGTTTTACGAAATAAGAGTCTAATGTGGTTTATTTAATTTACTTGCTTTCAGGCACAAAGTGGTTTTAGTAGAAGGAAATTATTTGCTTCTAGAGGAAGAAGTGTGGAAGGATATATCTACCTTGTTTGATGAGAAATGGTAAGTTTTTTAATGCTTTAGGATTCTACTTGGTTATTCATTCAGTAGTATGAACTAGTCCTGCATTAAACTAGTCTTTCCGACAAAGAACTTGCCTTTTCAACAAATGCTCGGAAAAATAGCTGATCACTCGACCCGGAGTGAGTTTTCATTCTGTCGACTCTATCTATCGACTATCTCTATAATGCATGAGCAATCCCGTAGCACACGCATTTGATGCTTTCATGATAATCCACGAATGCATCAAGATTCAAGTCACTCATCACAACAACTTTATATATCTGTGATCTGTCTTTCTTTGCCTCCAAATTTGCTGACTAAATCGGAAATCTTATTTTTGTTACCGTCAGTCCGTCATGTTTCACCCGTGTTCATCTTAGATGGTTCAGTCTGTGGCTGATTGGTGCTTTTCATAATGTATGTTGCTAATATATGTGATGAATGCGAAGGTTCATTGACGTTGACCTCGACACATCTATGGAACGAGTCTTGAAGAGGCATATGTCAAAATGTATGTTCTCCAATGTATAAATTTTGAAGACTAATTATACAATCAGTCATCTATACTAATTTCATTCTGTTGCTTTGCATTCCGCAGCCAAGAGGTCTCCAGATGAAGCGAAATGGCGGGTAAGTCAGCAATGCCATGCGCTAATTAAAACCTTTTTTTTCACTAATCTTCCTTTTTGATTATACACGAATTCCAAGATGGCACTTTGATTATATATTTTGCATTTGTATATTACTGAATAGATTAGTATGATGGACTATAGCGAAAATAACTGAACTTGCAACACATCACCTCGAAAGTCATTTGAACGTGTACTATAACCTTAAATTTTTAGCATTTTAGGATCACCATGGTTGAAAATGAGTTGTGTTTGTCCTAGATAGTAGATTAATTGTGTCACATTGTACCTAAATTAATTGTTTAAAGGTTGTACTTAAAATTAATTGGTTAAAGGTTGTTTCCACGCGCAATACCTATTTAATGAGGAATGTCCAAGATGGTTTGATGCACCATTTTATTGTTTGAAAAGACCAATTATCATCTCCATCGCGTATGTATTGTCGTGGGACGGTCGCAAGCGAGAGTTTCTTTTGATTCTAATTATCTTCCCCGTAAAAAGCTTTATTAGGCATGTATTATAACCTTTATAATGACTTTTTAGGACCACTTCGGGCGAGTGTGTGATTATGATTGAATTTGGTTACCAAGAATGCATGAAAACCTTGGCAACAATTTGTCCCATTACTAAAATCAATCTATCCTTGCCGCCGATAAGATGGCGATTTGACCCGAAATTCTCTTTCGTAGGAGCCTTGGCGTTTGCATAAGTTTTGCCAGTTTTCACATTTGAAAAAACATGACTTGCATGCACAACATATTTTCGATTTCACATTTGAAAAAACATGACTTGCATTGCATGCACAACATATTTGTGTTTCAGCATATCATGATCACCTTGGTTGGCTGTGAATGTGATAGGATTTCGGCTTTTGAATACCAGCTCATGCACCCTATGTATCATTCTGTCACTTAAATGCCTGGATTAACCGCTTAATGGTTTGATGTATACGGCGTATTATTTTTCCGTGATACAGTATTGGTATTCCAACTTCTATTTGTAACCTACTAATCTGAATGCAAACTGCAGATACATTACAATGACCGCCCCAACGCAGAGTTGATCATGAAATCAAAGAAAAATGCAGACTTGATCGTCAAATCAATCGACCTCAGGGCTTAAACCTTAATTGTATCTGTCCGTCCTTAATAAACTGATGTGAATATACCATTACAGTTCAGTAGACAGACCGAGGAAAGCTGGAGCGGATTTCTTTCCCCGGTTTTATGGGGAATGACGCTTCAGCAATAAAGGTTTTTACACCCTCATTATGAGATCTAAGATCTGTGTACCTTCCTACATAAGGAGTGTAAAAATCACTAATTTTCAGTAATAAAGGTTATCCTTTTAATCATGTCGAAGTGTGATTGTGTTAGTGTACGTATATAGGAGCACAAATTCTCATTTAAGACGGGGCGACCCGTTGGATTAGTCTACGTAAACTCGACAAGTGATATCGTGAAACCTAAGAGGCAAAAGTTCTCCATTAACCATACAGTAGTTTTACCCTTTAACCAAATGGGTGTTTATTTCATCATATTGTGTTTCGATTCATTGTTTCCGTACCGGATATAAACATAATTGAACTCTAGAGCCTAATTATTTTTTGACAAATTAAAATTAGCCGATTCCAACACCTTCCAGTTTCGCTTTTCTACGAATAATTCTTGAACGGGTTTTGTTTATATGGAGTACCCTTCATAAGCGAAAACGATGTGCAAAATCCTTATTTTTCGATATCATATCAATTATTGTCACCAAATTTAATAGTATAGGACGGTTTTATAGGGCAGTTGTCATCCCGAGTTTGTATACAACCATTTGGGTGATTGATGGAAATTTAGCATTGATGTTGTCAACTAACAGCTACCTGTGCATGAGGCAAGCTTAAGGAGCACGCCTGTAATGAATCATGACATTCTATGATCCATCAACAGACCCACTTCCACAACTTTACATCAATGCACGTACCAAATTACTTGGTCACCATACCAAAATTACACCTAACAAAAACAGACATGATCATGCCCTTCCCATATGGGTATGGGCACAAAACCAACCGACCCCACGCGTAACCATGTGTCGAAACTCGAAAGTGCCCACATTAGCCTTTGACCCAACTTATACTCTCGAATTAAATTTTCAAACAGTTTTTCTAGGGCTCGGCTTTATCAATCAACTCTCAACTTAAATATGCCCGTCTTTATCATAAAAGAACAAAATATACGAGTATTTTTCTAATTTACATGTCGAACTAATCTCATTATCGAAATTTCATTCAGCATTACTTTCCCTGTTGACGTACAACGAAAACCGCTATCAGAAATGCCACAAACTGATGTTACATTCAGATCTAATTTGCACCACACATGATCACATCCCTGCACCAAACAAGAACATGTTATGATAAATCAGTTGCAAATAAATGCAAATATGCAAAACTAACATTGCTGACTTAGAATCACATGTCTCGTACCCTAATTTCTACGACAAAACATTAGGCTAATTATCTTCAATAACATCACAGAGACAGTGAGCAGCTAATCCACAGATAAGCAGGCAAATATACGCGTAATTAGCGTTAATTATCGTAAACTGACAGCAGACTAGTATAATCAGCATCATTTTCATGGAAGATATTGTTATATTGCACGGTTTCTGCATCTTTAACAAAGAGAATAAAGGGCAGTAGTATTTTATTTAATTTGATTATATCATAAAAAAGGACTGTCATAGAGTCATGCTTCATGCATCCACTTACAAAGTTAAGATTATTAAAATGATTAGTTATAATATAAGAATACGAAGCAAAATCTTACAGGAAAAGATTATGAATTAGCTATCAAGACAAAGTGAGTGGACAACTAAACTCATATTTAATGGAATATAATCCTGCTTTTAATGTTACACACGTACCTCCTTACAACTTCACGCGGTTTTCAGCATCGTTGTATAGACACAGGGATAACACGTCGCCCACAACACGGCCTCACAACCGAGTCAATGATGGACATTTGTTTGGTTGGGGTAGACCGATAAAATGAGTCATTCTGGTTGGGGTTTGGGTAAGGTCATTTTAGGTCATGTGTTTTCCAGGGTAGCTGTTTATAAAGTCATTTTCCGGCCGCGTCACTCCATATTGGGTCATTTCGGTTCTAGGTCGCTTTAGGTCATTTCAGCTCAGGATTTTGCAAAAATATGTCATTTCGGATCATTTTGGATCTATCGGGTCACTTCGGGTCTATCATGCAAAGTTCGAGTCACACTTTTCGGGTAGCGGGTTGGGCCATTCGGGTTGATGTCAAGTGAAGGGGTTGGGTGGGGGGAATACATTTCAGCATACAAATACTTCCTTTTGGCTTGATAATCGAGTGGTGACTAAACGAAGTCGAGGTTAAGAAATTAAAACTTAAACCCAATTATTTCTTTATCCGGAGCTATATTAAGTTACAGGACCACATTATAAAGTATATTGAGACTATCGACCACATTCATAGTGCAAAGACATCAATCAAACACTAATATATTCTACTTGGCATTCAAGAAGTTAAACAGCTAAATGCATCTAACTACTTTTAACAACACTCATTAAAAATTGCATGAAAATGCGGTGAAGTTAGCAAAACTAATAGAAATGGTTAAGGAAAACTAACGAAAGTTGTACAAATTCTACAGCAAGACCGTACGTTTGTATGAGACGCTTAAAAGTGTTACATTTGAAGAGTAACAATGACGGGTTTTTTTTAAGTTACAACGGTTTCATACAAAGATACAGTTTTACCGTAAAATTGTTAAATAAGGCATGCTTTACAAATACAACTATACAAGCTACCAATCTGTTGCCCAAAACAGGCGACAATCACGTGAAAAGTTATCTCATTCCACCCTTAAAAGAGAGGACATCTAAAACTTGTAAGAATTCTATGTTTGAAGGGAAGAACATAAAAATAGGTAAACAGGTAAGGTAGTAGTGGAAAAGTTAGGTGACAAAGGTATGCATGCACCTTATACTTCAACTATAACTATTTACTACACATAATCCTGATTTAGTTGAGTTCTGAAAGATTGAACAACAAGGATGCATGGCTATTTGTAGACTATGTACTAAATATATACCAACCAAAGGCTACTAAGTCATACTTTTTAATGTTGGTATGACAAATTATATCACATTTAATGGGTAAATTGATGTGAAACTTGCTTATATATGTCACAGCTGTGAGAAAGATGACATTATCTAACGATTTTATTTACGACTGGATTTTACTTGTTTGCTGCGAATCTGTGATCCACTATTTCACAAATCAAACTACTACATTATTTCTCGGTTCGTTAATAAGATTTACACATCTACAAAACACATCAAAATTATAGAACATTTCCTTGCTCTACTTGTATCCTATATTCGGAATTTCAAAAATCGGCTCCCATCCTAGTGCATGTTTCGATACCCGAGTAATGGTCGTAGAATATCAATCTTATTTGCTTGACATGGTTTGGGATTTTTTAAGAAGTGACATGTTTAGACGTTAAGAACTGCAAAAGCAATAACCATAATACCTACCTAATTAATAACACCTAACCTTATCTCACAGAGGAATAAAGCAGGTTGTTGATGAGTGTTACCTAGACAAATAGGATCAAATGTTTACAAAAAAATAACAAATAAAATAAAATAAAGGAACACCTGAAAATATTAGAAAATGCTTTAGAACTTAGAAGCATCTTTCTAATTATTGAAAAAGGGGATCAATGATATTGGAATTCAATCAGATGTTTATAAGATAATGTTCACATAATTTGATCTAGAACCAAAAACCCAACGACATTACCCATTACCCAATACATCAAAGGCTCCCGTGACCTCGACTATGAGAGATCATGGGTCAAATGTATGCAGTTTTACCCTTATGTTATCGGTAAAAACGCAATATAATAATAACAATAATAATAATCCCACGCTGCCTCTTAAAAAAAAGACTTGCTAAGAGGAAGTTGGGAACTTGGGTAGATGTAAGAATAAAAAAACCAGTTATGAACAGTAGAATATGATATTTTTCTGACAGCAATTATAAGTCAATCTCCAATGTCCGATGAGCTAACCATAAACCACCCATGAAAAACCCCACATGTAAAGTATCCCTTAAGGCCCTAAGACAAAGTAGTAATCAATACTCAATAGTATTAGCTAAAGAAAGAAAGAGTGTTCCATAATCAAATCATAACCTCAAAACCACATGGCCATACTCTCCACATTAGTAAATGACACATCCATCATAACCCATGTGGGGATTTCAATAACATGATGAGCTCTTTGCTCCTGATCCGACGGTCGAAAATCGACTCAAGGATTCATCTTGTCCATCTATTGTAGTGGGGCCAACACTCTTCTAGACAATTGGTTGTTCAATGTTTCAACTATGTTCCCTCACCACCATGCAATAGTAGCTGTTTAATACTGTACCCTTAACAAAAGGTTAAGTCTAACCCATAACTAACCCCACACTTACCATAATCAGCTGGTCCACAAAGGCTAGCATTTCTTGTGGTAATGACTAGTTTAATGCATAAACACATAGAAAACAGAATAAGTTTGGACTGTGTATGTGTGTTTTATTCTGTCTCCCCCATATTAATCAACCCCTCCTTTATATAATACCTCCCTTTCCTTACCTTCCTCTCATTCAACCCTCACAACTTCTAAGCATTTTCATCTCACAAGTTTAGAAACAGCTAAGAATTTTGGAGAAACTTTCAGAACTAGCAAAAACATCAATCTAACATTTGTGCAATTCTCAAGGGTGTTTATATTCACCGATCAAAAGGATCATTACGAAGCGATTAAGGTTGTTTTGGATTATTTTTGAGAAGAACTTCAAAGTTTATCATGGCAAGGTCGGAAACATATGACAATGATTTGCATCTTGATGCGACTGAGCTAAGACTAGGATTACCTGGACACAATGAACCAAGTACTCAAACAGCTTCTGGTAATGGTGGTAGGAGTAACAAGAGAGCATCACCTGATATGCCTGAAGACTCATCATCAACTAACAACTCCAGCATTTCTGATGCTCGGAATGATGATTGCCCACCTCCTTCCAAGTAAGTCCTGGTTACAAATCATCCTCATTAAAAATAGGTCTTATTATAACATTTTCTCAACCAAATTTTGACAAACAACCATGAAATAAGGAAAGAAAGCAAGTGTAAATGAATGTGAAATCTAACCTTTCTTTTTATCAATTATTGCAGGGCACAAGTAGTAGGATGGCCACCAATCAGATCATACAGGAAGAATACCCTACAAACCAAGACAGCGGAAAAAGCTGATGGGTCAGGAATGTATGTCAAAGTAAGCATGGACGGAGCACCATACTTAAGGAAGATTGACTTGAAGGTGTACTCAAGTTATGAAGAGTTATTACAAGCCTTAGGGAACATGTTCAAGATTTGCATCGGAAAATACTCAGAGAGAGATGGCTACAATGGATCCGAATTCGCACCCACCTATGAAGACAAAGATGGTGACTGGATGCTCGCCGGAGATGTACCCTGGGAGATGTTCATCACCTCTTGCAAGAGACTCAGGATCATGAAATCTTCAGAAGCAAAAGGGCTTGGGTGTTTATTATAGTCGGGTCCCTGCAAAAGATGTTAATCTCAACAAACAAGTCCCTGCCAAAGCGCCAGAATCTTTTTCGGGGTCATACCTTTGATAATTAGGTTTATATGGTGGTCTTGGATGGTTTTGAGTCTTTAATTCTTTCTTTGAAACAGTTTAATGTTAGAAACTGTAATGTTTCAGAGTCTGGAGATATATATTTACATAACTTTCAATTGTACAGAGGCAAAAACCAGCTTCCAACAAAAAAAGGATTAGATATAATGACAAAAACACTATTGACAAAATTATTACCAATATACTTATACTATTGTTCAGATCCTTCAGTTTTCTCAAACGTGCTTCTTCAGATATTAGTCATATTTACTTCAAATACAATAGATGAGTCTCCAAATTGAGATTTAGAACCCAGAAAATGAAGTTACTTGTTCATGCACAAGTGAACTGCATAATCTAATGGCAAGAAGACGGCCAAATTCAACCCCAACAAATAAATTCAAAACCCAAAAGCCAAATTCTCAGGAACATTATGATCACTTGATTCATGCCAGATTTCGGGGGCGTTGGGAGGAAATGTAGACAAAACCCAACTCTCATGACTCTCAACCCTGAAGTTAGATATCACAGTTAATGATCTTAACATCTTTTCTGCCTTCTGGTCACATTACATATGAAAAACGATCAATCAGGATAAAAAAAAACCTGTACTGAAAGTGAGGCACTAGATGCAACTCCTTTTCTAATAGAATTTCATCCAAAAGCACTACAAGTGTATATTTCATTAGTCACAACAATATAAACATGTCGTCAGTTCCCTTCTACACCTCAGCCCTAGACTCGAAGGGCTAAAATCTATAAGAACTCTACACTCAGATATAATATCCTGCCTATGTTACTTCACCTCTTCATATGACCTTGTGTATCCGTATCCAAGGCTTAACAAGCGGATTCTATAATCCGAGTCTGAGTAAGATAATATTCAACACAGAATAGGGCAATTAAGGCTTGCAAACTAGAAATAGCTGAATATTATACTGAATCAAATTCGACAAATAGCAGTCAAAAATGTTATGCTACTTTGTGTTTGCACTAAGGTAGTAAAAGAAATCAGCCAGCATACAAGACTTTTTCAATCAATCTATTCAAACCAGCCAATATCAGGAGAAATGGTCAGTATTCTATCAAATTGCTATCATTTAAGGCGCTTCGTTAAGTTTCACCGAGAACCAAGAAAAATGAAAACTTATGTCAGAGAGTGCTCTTAAGTTCTCCAAAACGGGATGAAATTGTTACTATTACCACTTAAGAGAAGGGGCTCACAAAAAGAAATAAAGAAAATTAGCATCATCTGGGCAAATTGTAGAGTGACAATACTTCATAAAGAAGATAAGCTTAAGACTTCAAATTCAATCAGATCCAGAAATAAATAGCCTAATCTTGACCCTTATAACAGGTACCTTGTCCTAAGAAGGCCAACACTGATCCCTGAATCATGATGATAATTATGATAAGCATTATAGAAAGGTTCAGTGTATTTGAATGTTAAATGAGAGAAATTAATATGGTCAAAGTAGCCTTAGGCATAGGACCACAAAAACAGCATTTTTGTGTAAACACTTAAAAGGCAAAAGCAGCTTACATTGCTAAGACAATAGCCTTAGAATAGATGGATACAGTGAACAATCACAGACCTTTACATATAATACTTCATGACGTAATGAGCTAGATTGCGAAATGGGCCACTAAAATTTAGTCACATTCATTTTTGAGCCACTTCCAATAGATTTTTGTCAATGGATTAACTCTGGTCGAATATTTAGATATATTGATTGCGTGCAACAATGTTACTCCTAACCTGCGTCTTATGGCGGGAGTTAGGCGTCGGAAGTGCACAACAATGCATGTGGTGGAAACACATCAAATAACCCATAATGAAAATAATTGAACTGCATCCATAAACTGATATTTCACAGCATAAGTGCAACCTTGAAGAAAAAAGAAAGATTACAGACTGCATAACACAAAAACAACACAATGAAGAAGTCAATAAGACACACAGAAGGCTATATCTTAATTACCATTGATAAGAAGTTCTGCAACTCCTGCTTCGAGAACTCAGACAACTGCTTAAGAGGCCCTTTTTTCAATTCAAAACACGGCTTAAAATACATCTTCAACTTTTGATCATAGCCTAAATTCAAGGAGGCTGTAGGAAGAGAAAGAAGGGCTCATTTTTCAAATTTGTTTCCTCGGAGAACAGTTGAATTCTACCAGCAATCCACACCGATACCAAGTACAGTTCAACGAAGAACTAATCATACTTGGCTGTAGAGCTTGCAGATGGGGGAGTTCAATACAATACCAACCAGATGGTACCAAATATTAGCTATGTCATGAATGCCTAAATACGATATTCTTGATGAGGTGGCTTATAGAATGTAAATTAGTAAATATTCTTCGAAGTAAGAAAAATTAGACAGCAATAAACGGAGTACATTTCATCTGAACAATTGCTAAAAATATTGAAAGCAACAAGAATTCATATCAAGTCCAAATTCTATCAGCCAAGCAAAGTTGAGATGGATGTTCAATAAACAAACACATATACATGATTGTGAAAGCCTAAGGCTTGCCTTAATTAGTTTAGAGACCACCATTCAAATAACTGAAGAGACCAGGTTCATCCTGGTTTTGACGAGATTGCATTCTCGAATCCAAAATTTCCAATTGAGATTTTACCCATGTAGGATTATACCTTCCCTCAACCCATAAAGCTTCGCCAGTATCCTTGTGTTTGAAGTCAGGATATTTTGGGTTTGTCTGGCAAACACACATGCAGAAATATTTCAGAAATATTACAAGATTGCACCAGCAGAAGAAATTAACAGCAAAAATAAGCCTACAGAAGCCCGGCATCAATCTTGAGCTGACGGGCAGTGGCAGAGTCTAGCATCTAGATGTACCCATGGCCAACTTCAATGATGATGTTTGCAAAATAATCAAAAGAGGATAAAGTGAAGGAAACAAATGAAAAGATAAGGCAAACTAGTAAATCAGAGGGTCCTGTTGTATGTACACACATCAAAAGACTACGCTTTGTGACTAATTAAAATTATATCCAAACTAGAGTTTCTTGGTTGAAAAATAAATAAACTGGAATATTTTGGTCAGCTTGGTTTGTTCCAGATTTTCAGAAGATTATCAATAGCCATGTGCCTACGCATTTTCCTCTCGCTATCATCTTGGTCACAGGCTGTGAGCCCTTCTAAGTTATAAATGAGCAACCATTTTCTCTGTTTTGACGGCAAATTGCATGGGAAGAAAACGGAATGATTCATTTCCAATCCTACAATACAAATTACAATCCCTCCAATATCCAACGTAGGAAAGATTTACAGGTCAAACATCAAGGCTCCCTTCCCCAGCCCTCTCTTTCCCTCCCCTCCACTCCCCTCTCCTCCCCTTCGCTCCTACTTCTGAAGACTAGCCAAACAGATTGCTTGCATATTGAGTTGGTATCTACGTTTAAGCGATGCTGTGAAAATGAGACAATAAATTCAATCATAACGAAAGATTCAGGATTTTTTTTGAAGTTCAGTGACTACCTTCTTGTTCCTGTTATCCCACCATTCAGTTGGGTTCGCAAAAAAAGCTTGCCATAGCTCCTGAGTGGAAAGCTTAGCAGGTGCAGCTGAGTTATTGAATTTCGCAGCTGTTACAAGAAAGGATGCACATCAAAGTAACATTCCAAGAAAAGAACACCCAAAGCCAAAAGGGCGATGGATTATCATAGCAAAACGGAAATAACGAAGACAAGTTTAATTACCTGTTGATGCTGAACTATAGCTTTCATCATATGAAGAAACTGGAGAAGGAGGGCTTTTTTCCACAAAATTTAGCTGCTGCACTACTACCTGCGAGCATTGAATTATCAGCTAAGATGTTAACCTAGCAACCGTTCAGTTTTTCATTATATATCTAAAAAACCGCTGCCTGACCTTATAGTAGATTTGCTGTTTCCCATCTTCACTTTCGACAGTATCTGACAGCAGACGACCAGAAACATATATCTGGTTACCTTTCTCCACGTGCTGGTGAGCAATACGTGCCAAATCATCCCAGAATGTCAAATTGATCCTACACCCATGAAGAAAAAAAAATCAGACGCAGACTAGCAGTATGCCCTTCAGAAAACCAGTAGAAATAAGTCAGCAAGTTTTTACGTATTTCTGCGTAAACTATATGCATAATGTTAAAGCATTTCAGCAGCAAGTGTAAATCCTCCCATATTTCACAGCAGCACACTAAAACGCATAAATGGCGCGTGTCCGCTAGCTTAGCTGATATAGTCATTTAAAGGTAACATTTACAAATCACAATGTATGTCAGCAAACATTTGCAACCAAATACTATAATTCGCGTAATTAAGTCCTTCAATTTAACAAAATTAATCAACGAAAAGGTCAATCAAATCAATTACCAACTAGTCTCAGTAGCCGACTTCCAGACCGCAAGACGGGTCGAAGCAACAACTTTACCAGAGCTAAGGTGAGTAATTTGGACAGGCAAACCCACAGTCCCTATAAGTTGAACAGAATTAGACAACTCCTTCTTCCATTGAATCTCTGAGGGCTTAGGGTATGCTCCCATTTGCTCGTAAGAGTCCCGGTTTTCGAATGAACAACGCGGTACTGGCTTGCACACCAACTGTTTGATGTTATGCCTCAGAGAAAAAGAAAGGGATAAAGGGGCTTGCTGAGATGGGAATTTATTGGGTAGTTGAGTTTTGACAGGGGTTAGTGGTGTGAAGCTTAGAGTTGACATTAATGTTGCCATTTTTGTGATTCTCTTGTTATAATTCAAGCTTTTGAAAGGGTTTAGTGTATCAATGGATGTTGGCGCCAATGTTACAAGATGTCTTTCTACTTTTGTAAATGGAGGTATTACTTATTAGGACTCGTCTTAGAAGTTAGAACCCGGTCCGTCCATCTCGTAATATTTCTAAAATTCATAGATACGATTCGCTTATCTGTCCTAAATCTGCTAACTCGTTTGTGGCCAAGATGTCAACTTAAGTTAGGCTCTTGTACGACTCAAAGTCGAATTTGATTAGTTAAAGCTTTCTTGGAGGAGGGTAAAACGGGGAGATGAATAGGGTAATGTATAAAGTATTTTGTTTGATATGAGACTAATTAGTTGCCCTCGTCCCCATGTAACCTATTACCCTCGTGAAAAGATAATACATTACCCACATGGCCACCTACCCTCGGGTAATGGTTAATAGGGTAAGAGAATCGCTCACTAATGATTATCCTTCTATGTCAAACCAATAATTAACGAACTCATTACCCAAGTAAGTAACTTATCTAATAATTATCTCACAATTAAAGTTTTCTCCCAAATTATTTTAGGTATTTCAGGCAAGCCCTTAGAGTCTATAACTTATAACAAGCATTATGCAACAACCTATCTAGGTGAGCCTTGTATGAGACGGTTTAATTACAATCTACACAACAATTTATGCATAAGGGGCGTTTGGTAAACGACAACATGTTAGGTAGATTTTTAGCATATTTAAGGTTTTAGACTCAATCAATATGCCAAATCTAATGTTTTATATAAACAACGTATTGACTCGCATAAATAGCAAAAAAGCTATCGTTACACTCGGTGTATAGAATCTTCTATACACCACGAGTAGTGTTGTGACATGTGGCAATTGTGGAAATATGAGATAGAATCTTAACTTTTATTTTGTTATATTTTTGGAGTCAAAATTTAAAACTCAAATTTAAAATTTAAAATTTTCAAAAATTATTATATGTATAAGTTTTTCAATTTAGTACATATTTTTATCTAGTTTTTTTTACTTTATCTCTAACATTGCTATAACATAGTTTATTTGGTTTACTTAATAGGTATTTTTATCAATTGATGCAATATTATTGTAAATTGATTGAAATGATTACATACTAATATTTTATATGAATGGTAAGATATAATATTTTATATTAAATATTATTATTAATGGCAATCTATATGAATGGCAAGATATAATATTTAATCAAAACTCTTAAAATTTCCCTCCCATATTTCTCGTATTTCCCCTAAATAATCTATTTTTTTTTCCCTCAAAACCTTTTCATAATTCCCTCCCCAACTAGTAATAGATTCCTCCACATGTCAAATTTTGATTGGTGGTATATAGAAGATTCTATACACCGAGTGTAACCGTAGCATTTTTCCCATAAATAGAGTCAATATGTTAGAAGTATTTTACAACATGTTATTTACCCCCACATATTAGTTAACATATATTCTAAAATAGGAAAATATACTCCATTTTATAAAAATAATAGCAATCTATTAATCTTAATCTACAAACTACCAAACACATAAACCATTCCTCGTAATTAAAATATATTGGTCAAACCTTCTAAAAAGAAAGTTTTCTATTTATAATTTACATTACAATCGACTTATGATGAAATGATGTCGCTAATTACCAACATGGCCTAAGTCTAAATTTATAGATTAACCAAAGTGGCTCGAGTGTAGTGGAGCGCGGGAATGCCTCAAAGCATTGCAATGACAATGAATTGAGAGGCCCCGGGTTCGACTCCCTACACGGGAGTGCTGCGGTTACCTGCCATCAAGAGTAACCTTGTTGACTTACCTGGTCCCTGGGCTTGTAGGGTGTTCGGGTGTTTCTTGAGTCACAAAAAAACAAGTTTTAGACTTATAAGATTAGTGATTTGATGTAATTGCAGATTTGCATGTGTTACAAACTCGACGTGTTATTTGAGTTTATTTAAAATTATTTTCATTTGGAACATTAAAATTTCATAAATGGGTGTGCCCTCGATACAAAAAAAGCTACTTAACACATTTGAGTCAAAAAAACTACGTGCGTGTGAAATCAGTAATCCAATGTGCGTGTATAATCTAGAAAACTGTCTTAATTGTCAATATGATATAGACATAAATAACAAATTTTGTTTAGTTAACGAGCATAAGTTAATATAGTTGGTAGAATCATGCAGGGGTGGTACTCGTGATTTTAACTCTTATGAGTCCCTCCACATAGAAAGTAAAAAAATCGAAAAAGTAGTTTAGGTAACAACGTCTATATCTATTGTTTGTAAATTAAAGTATATATAATAGCCTACAAAACATATATATCAGTCAACCACCCTAACTTTTTTTACCAGGTGACTAATTTAGAGTTTAAAAGACTTATCCTCAATCTATGAATAACCCCAAAATTATACTTCGTATTTCATAAAAGTAACATACTTATAAATAGACCTGGCAAAACTGGCCCGATTCGATTAGGCTGACCCGAGACCCCAAAATGACCCAATAGACCTAAAGACACCGACCCAAAAGTGACCGATTGACAAAAAATGACCTTATAGATTATTAACCTGAAATAACCCGATTAAATGTGACATTACCCAAATGACCTATTTATCAAGTCCACATTATAAACCCGTCATTTAATCCATAACTACATTAAAAATCCAGATCGAGTCCAAATCCGACAACCAAACCTACCAAGTCACCAGCTAGTAACATTACCCAAATCACCAAGACACAAAATAAACCATCCTTATTTCTCAATGGCCCAACTTTGCGGTCTTGTGGATGACACACTAACTGACTAAACATCGTAATTCGTAATTAGCTACACAAAACTTTAATTGATTTGACCTCCATTGTTTCTCTCTCCTTCTAAATCCGCCATTGTCGAACCTCCCCTTCTTTCCTCAAGCTTTCTCTCTCTTCTCCCGCAAAATGTTCGCTCGTCGATCAACTCAACGCCTTACTCAAGTCCTTCAAGTTTTCCGCCAATCTTCCATTGTAATTTCTCCTCATTTTTGTTTAATCACTCGCATTTTCATAATTTTTCAACAAAAATCACGCATTGTTCATTAATCATGTATTCTCGCTTTACAGGTTTCTCGATCCTTCTCTACTGCTCTCAACTACGTAAGTTATTGATTACTGATTGTTATTTTGTTCGATTTTTGTGATTTTTAGGTAAATTAGATGATTTTTTGTTTGTAATGTTTGAAGATAATTTCAATTTGTTTTAATTTAATGTTATTATCAGCACATTGATTCGCCAGATAATAATCCTAATGTTCAGTGGAAGTTCTCCGAAACGAATCAACAAAAGGTGATTCTTTTGCTTTTATGTTTGCTCATTTATATATGTCTTTATCGAAGATGATGTATTTCGATGTCGTAATTGTGGTGGATTTAGGATTGAATAGATTATAAGCTAGAATGCAGGACGTGAATTAGTACTAGAGACTCATTGTATATAATAATTTCATCACAGTAGCGTGATGAGGAGTGGATACTTCGATATGTGGTAACGGGACTTATATGTATTTATGTCTTGACTACTTTGTGCTGTCGCTTTTGGGTGCGCAAAAGCATGAAATGGCGGGATTTTGTAGCATCAGTTGGAGCTTGCATTTCATTTACATAGCTGTGTAATTCTACCCCTGTTGTGTAGTTTGATGCACCGTTAAGATCATTATGCAGCGACTCATTTAAATTGTAGTTAAACCGTACATTTGGAGGATCATCTATAGTTAAGGGTGTTGGAAGTTAGGGGCTTTTAAGCCTTTGAGTTTTTCCTTACCATCCCACATAGGAGAGAAAAGGAAGTGTGTATGTGTTTATATACACACTCCTTCCCTTACTTATCACTAGTGGGTAAAGGGGGTCTTTTGTATAGACTCTGCGAGATGCTTAATTCAGCTCGCACACGCGCGCGTGCCCGAGCCCGTTCCGGATCCGAGATCCGGGATTTGGCAATCGCCTGCGGCGGGCTATGCCTATCTTTTTGGGCCTGAGACGAGTGAGTAAAAAGTGCTGCTGTTAGGGTTTGCTGGAGCTGCTGTATTTTCCTATAAATACAGCAACCTTCTGCTATCCAAAACACAACAACAATCTCTTCTCATACTCAAACTCTCTCTTCTTCTGTTCTGAAATAGTTTCTGGGTATAGCTTTTATTATCGTTCCAAGTCTCACACTTCCGAGTGGGCGGAGCTGCGTGGAGACTGTAGTGTTATCCTTGGGGAACTACCTGTACTAGCTGATCGTCACCACGGTCGTACCGCAGAAATAGTTTTCAAGGCAGTGGCTTCTTACCACGGCACTACTACTTAAGTCGGTATATCTAACCTCTGTTTTTATTGTTACGGCATTTCTCGTCCTACAATTTGAAAACTATTTGTTGCTGTAACCATGTCTGTTGTTTCGAAAATTGTACCCGACATGTCAAAACTTGAGGCTTTAGACGGAAATAATTATAAACGTTGGTCCCAAAAATTGTTGATGTTTTTTGAGCAATTGGAAATTGATTACGTGCTGTTTTCTGACCCGCCAACCCCTATAACTATTACTTCTATTGAGAATACTCCTCCTGCTGCTGTTGTTGCTGTTATTAAGTCTAATGACGAAACTGTTAAGAAGTTTGAAAAAGACAACAAAACTGCTAGGTGTCACATTCTGAATAATATGACAAACACCCTGTTCGATTTATTTGCTGTCAATAAGTCGGCTAAGGTTATTTGGGAGGCTTTAGAAACCAAGTATGGGGCTGATGACGCGGGGAAAAAGAAATATGTTGTGGGAAAATGGTTGGGATTTCACATGGTTGACGGGAAATCTATTATGGAACATAGGGCAGAGCATGGATCGGATATCCGATCTGAAATGATGATCGGATCGGATATCCGAATCCGAATTCCCATTTTTTTAGTATCCGATATCCGATCCGAAAGCATCGGATATCCGAAAATTAATATCCGAAAAAACAAATCGGATATCCGAATTATCCGATATCCGATCCGATATTATGAGACAAGAGGCTGAAATGAAATTTCCAAACTAAATTCGAACCATATTCATTTCTTAAGTATCGATTTAACATTCTGGTTTATATTTTATAGTTACATAGGCTGATGCTTGCGTACCCCTCAAATTTTGCCCAATTATCATTATAAAAAGCAACACACGACATGAAGACAAGCGATGGGATCGACTAATAATGAAGACACACCACACGACCTGATAAGAGTATAATTTTGTTCAACATAAATTTTGATTTCCGTAAGAAATCACCTAATAATGACTAATAAGATGGTGAATATAGATGAAACTTCTGCAACACCTTTTACAAAGGTGTCTGATTGTGGCTAAGAAGATGGTGAAATTAGATGAAATGATCTTAGTAAGAGTTAAGTGTTGGTTTGAATTTAAAATCAATGATAAAAATTGTTATAGATCTGAGATGAAGTGTAGGTTTGAAGTGATAATGGAGAGAAAAATGTGAGGATATTAACAATGACCAATTTAAGAGTAAAGTTTGAAGTGGTGGGTAAAATGACGGCTAACAAATGGTAGTAATCACTAGGTTAGAATGTTGGTTATATCTATTTCATACACATGTAAGTATATATACATATCAAGCCCATTTGTTTACAAAGAAAACACGGCCCAAAAATGAAGACCACGGCTTGAAAAAAGAAATTTGCCCAACTTGCCAAATTTCGGATCGGATACGGATATCCGAAAATCTAAAACCTGATATCCGTATCCGATCCGATATCCGAAAGTTTCGGATCGGATATCCGATCCGAAATCATATTTCGGATCGGATATCCAATTTTTCGGATCGAATACGGATCGGATATCGGATCGAATCGGATAATCGGATTGTTTTGCTCAGCCCTATTAGGGCAGAGCATGGATCGGATATCCGATCCGAAATGATGATCGGATCGGATATCCGAATCCGAATTCCCATTTTTTTAGTATCCGATATCCGATCCGAAATCATCGGATATCCGAAAATTAATATCCGAAAAAACAAATCGGATATCCGAATTATCCGATATCCGATCCGATATTATGAGACAAGAGGCTGAAATGAAATTTCCAAACTAAATTCGAACCATATTCATTTCTTAAGTATCGATTTAACATTCTGGTTTATATTTTATAGTTACATAGGCTGATGCTTGCGTACCCCTCAAATTTTGCCCAATTATCATTATAAAAAGCAACACACGACATGAAGACAAGCGATGGGATCGACTAATAATGAAGACACACCACACGACCTGATAAGAGTATAATTTTGTTCAACATAAATTTTGATTTCCGTAAGAAATCACCTAATAATGACTAATAAGATGGTGAATATAGATGAAACTTCTGCACACCTTTTACAAAGGTGTCTGATTGTGGCTAAGAAGATGGTGAAATTAGATGAAATGATCTTAGTAAGAGTTAAGTGTTGGTTTGAATTTAAAATCAATGATAAAAATTGTTATAGATCTGAGATGAAGTGTAGGTTTGAAGTGATAATGGAGAGAAAAATGTGAGGATATTAACAATGACCAATTTAAGAGTAAAGTTTGAAGTAGTGGGTAAAATGACGGCTAGCAAATGGTAGTAATCACTAGGTTAGAATGTTGGTTATATCTATTTCATACACATGTAAGTATATATACATATCAAGCCCATTTGTTTACAAAGAAAACACGGCCCAAAAATGAAGACCACGGCTTGAAAAAAGAAATTTGCCCAACTTGCCAAATTTCGGATCGGATACGGATATCCGAAAATCTAAAACCTGATATTCGTATCCGATCCGATATCCGAAAGTTTCAGATCGGATATCCGATCCGAAATCATATTTCGGATCGGATATCCAATTTTTCGGATCGAATACGGATCGGATATCGGATCGAATCGGATAATCGGATTGTTTTGCTCAGCCCTAAATTGGAACAAGTTCATGTTTATGAAAACTTATGTGCTGATGTTGTGAATGAAGGCATGAAACTTGATGATATTGTTGTAGCTAATGTTCTGCTAGAGAAATTCCCTCCCTCCTGGTCTGATTACCGAAACCAACTCAAACACAAAAAGAAAGACCTGTCCCTTAAGGAACTTATAGGACATATGAGAACCGAGGAGGCTAATCGCCTCAAAGACCTTCCTGCTAGTCAATCTGTGACTGGTTCTGCTGTTACTGCTGTCAAAGCTAATCTGGTTGAGTCTGGTGGTCCGTCTTATGCTGACAAATATAAGGGTAAGGGTAAGGCCAAGGTTGGTCAAGGTAAGAACCAGGGTCCTGCAAAGAAGAATGGTCCAGTGAAGCATACCAAACCGGTTCCTAAGATTCAGAAAGCTAAGGGTCCTATTGTCTGCTATGTTTGTGGAAAAGTTGGCCACAAAGCCTACCAATGCTCCGAGAAGAAATCTGCTGAAGCCAATGTTGCTGTAACTGATGACATCGTTGCAGCTGTGGTTGTGGAAGCTAATCTGGTGGGAAATGCTGCTGAATGGGTCCTGGATACCGGAGCTTCGAGACACCTCTGTGCTGAAAGGGGGTTATTTGCTGAGTTCGAGGAAGTAGCTGATGGGGAATGCGTCTACATGGGTAATTCTTCATCTGCAAAGATTACAGGCAGAGGCAAGATCTTTCTCAAACTCACCTCGGGGAAAACACTTGCTCTCTCTAATGTTTTATTTGTTCCCTCATTGCGTCGAAACCTCGTGTCTGGTGCCTTGTTAAACAAAGCTGGTATGAAACTTGTTTTTGAGGCTGACAAGGTTGTAATGTCGCGTAATGGGGAATTTGTGGGCAAGGGTTATCTTTCTGGGGGTCTTTTTGTATTGAACATTGATTCAACCTTTAATAATATTGCATATACTTCTGCTTATATCGCTGAGTCTCTTGATGTTTGGCATGGTAGATTAGGTCATGTGAATGTGGATTACATTAAAAAACTTAGAACTATGAGTTTAATTCCGAGTTTGACGAGTCAAGAATTCTCTAAATGTGTTAGCTGTGTTGAGGCTAAGTTTACAAAGAAACCTAGCTAGTAAACCTGTGACTACTAAGAATACGAGTCTTCTTGAGTTAATTCACACCGACCTAGCTGACTTCAAAAATGTTGCAAGTAGAGGTGGCAAGAATTATTATATTACTTTTATAGATGACTGTTCTAGATACACCCGTGTCTATTTGCTTAAGAGTAAAGATGAAGCTGAACAATCTTTTATAAATTTTAAGAATGAAGTTGAGAACCAACTTGACAGGAAAATTAAAAGGGTAAGATCTGATAGAGGAGGCGAGTATAAGTCTAATTATTTAACCGATTTCTGTGCTGCAAACGGGTTAATACATGAGACTAGTCCACCTTACTTACCCCAGTCTAATGGTGTAGCTGAACGCAAAAATAGAACCTTAAAAGAAATGATGAATGCTATGCTTTTAAGTTCTGGCCTATCTGATGATATGTGGGGGGAAACAATTCTTTCAGCTTGTCACATTCTTAACCGTGTACCTCATAAGAAAATCGACAAGACACCCTACGAGATTTGGAAGGGCTATCCTCCTAACCTGAGCTTCCTTAGGGTATGGGGGGGTTTGGCTAAAGTGGGTTTACCTGATTTTAGGAGACCTACCGTTGGACCTAAAACCTATGATTGTGTGTTTATAGGTTATGCTCAAAATAGCTCTGCTTATAGATTTATGTCTTTGAGTGATCGTTCTATATCTGAGGCTAGAGACGTTGAATTTTTTGAGCATGTTTTTCCTTTTCTGAAAACTGTTGTACCATCTCCTAGTTTATCTGCTGCATCTTCTGATATGTCTTCACATGCTAGTGCTAGCACTTCTATTGATGTTTCTTTTGAACCTAGAAGAAGTAAAAGACCGAGATGCCCAAAGAACTTTGGTGATGATTATGTTACAACTATGTTGTCTGAATATGGATACTCTGTTTGTGCTAGTGATGAGTTTGTTTCAGCTTTTTTAATAGAAGATGATCCCAAAACTTATAGTGAGGCAATGAAATCCATTGATGCTAATTTTTGGAAATATGCTATTAAAAGTGAACTTGATTCTATTGTGGCTAATCAGACTTGGGAGTTGACTGATTTACCTAAAGGTAGTAAACCCATTACGAGTAAATGGATCTTTAAAAAGAAAATGAGACCTGACGGTACAATAGAGAGGTTCAAAGCTAGACTTGTAGTTAGAGGCTTTACACAAAAGAAGGGCATTGATTATTTTGATACCTACTCTCCTGTGACCAAAATTTCGACTATTAGAACTCTTGTCGCCTTAGCTGCTATTCATAACCTTGTTATACATCAGATGGATGTTAAAACTGCTTTTTTGAATGGTGAACTAAGGGAAGAGATATATATGTCTCAACCTGAAGGTTTTGTGATTAAAGGTCAAGAGAGTAAAGTGTGTAAACTGAACAAGTCACTTTATGGTCTGAAACAAACACCTAAACAGTGGTATGAGAAATTTAACAACACTTTGATGAGTAATGGCTTTGTAGTTGACAATTCTGATTCATGTGTTTATTCCAAAAGAATAGAATCTGATTGTGTGATTATATGCCTATATGTTGATGACATGCTGATACTTGGTAATAATTTGGATGTGGTAATTAGAACCAAAGATTTTTTGTCATCACAGTTTGAGATGAAGGACTTAGGAGAAGCTGATGTTATCCTAGGAGTTAAGGTCATCCGTAACCCCTATGGAATCTGTCTAAGTCAATCTCATTATGTTGAAAAAGTGTTGAAAAAGTTTTAACTGCTTTGATTATGTGCCTGCTAGAACACCCTATGACCCTAGTATACCGCTGTGTAAAAACTTGGGTAAGAGTGTTTCCCAAGAAGAGTATGCTAAAATCCTAGGAAGTGTGATGTTTTTAATGAACTGTACTCGACCAGATATTGCATATGCTGTTAGTAGACTGAGTCGTTATACACATAACCCCTGTAATGAACATTGGAATGCTCTTCGTCGTTTACTAAAATAACTAAGAGGAACAGTTGATCTGTGTTTGCATTATGGTAAATTTTCTGCTGTGCTAGAAGGATTTTGTGATGCGAACTGGGTTTCAGGTAACGATGAGATCTGTTCTACTAGTGGTTATGTCTTCACCATGGGTGGAGGTGCTATATCGTGGAAGTCTTCTAAACAGACTTGTATTGCACGCTCTACCATGGAATCGGAGTTCATAGCTCTTGAGTTGGCAGGACAAGAGGCTGAATGGCTGAGAAACCTTTTAGCTGATGTACCAGTATGGGGCGGACGGTTGACACCGGTCTCCCTACACTGTGACTCACAAGCTGCTATTGGTGTCGCGAAGAATAGTGTCTACAATGCGAAAAAGAGACACATTCGGATAAGGCACGCTGCAGTTAAACAACTCCTTGAGAATGGAGTGATCGCTTTGGACTATGTGAAGTCCGAAAGCAATCTTGCTGATCCCTTTACTAAAGGGCTGGCTAGGAGACTAGTCGTTGATACGTCGAGGGGAATGGGTCTTAAGTCCTTAAGTCAAGTGAATGAGTGATACTTGACTAGGTCTAAAGTCTTCATTTCTATGGCGTTGTATGATTCATAGCCTTTATGGTAGTGCTTTTGAGACGCACTTGATGAATTATACACCAGGTTGGACTGATGTCCTTAATGGCTCGTGTGAGAAGTGCTATTGAGAAGCACTTGAGCCACCTATGCAGGTGTGTTGATAACAAGACTATGAGAAGCCTTGTGAACATGTCTGCTAATACCAAGTTAAACGCATCGCTCTAAAAAGAGCGCGTTGCACTTTTGCGGAACGGTCTTAATTCGAAGGTATGATATGTGTTGTGGGGGGTATCAACCGAAGCTCAGTTAGGAATTCAAATCGAAAAAATTCTCTCGCTGTAAGTAAGTTATTTCCTCATCTCACTAAAGTGTCAATTCAAATCGAAAGATATTGATACCTAAGTATCCAATCCTTCCTCTACCCAGGAATTTCTTTTTTCTTTTTCTAGTCTCGGGCGCCCCTAGTCGGGGATTGTTGGAAGTTAGGGGCTTTTATGCCTTTGAGTTTTTTCCTTACCATCCCAAATAGGAGAGGAAATGAAGTGTGTATGTGTTTATATACACACCCCTTCCCTTACTTATCACTAGTGGGTAAAGGGGGTCTTTTGTATAGACTCTGCGAGGTGCTTAATTGCGCGCGCGCGTGCCCGTGCCCGAGCCCGGCCCGGATCCGGATCCGAGATCCGGGATCCGGGATTTGGGATTTGGCAATCGCCTGCGGCGGGCTATGCCTATCTTTTTGGACCTGAGACGAGTGAGTAAGTCTGTTTTGCTTTTGAAAACAGAATGTTGATTTGGTCAGTCAAAGGTACTTTTTAATTTAGAAAATTATATTATCCTAAATACTTTCTCCATTCTATTGAATTATGCACGTTGCACGCACAACTCAATGAAATAAAGTAATAAGTGCTCGTATATCATATATAATTTCTCCATTCCATTTTATTGTCCCTTTCTTGTGATTTCTATACCAAATTAAATGTCTTATTTCTAAATATAGTAAGTGAAAATAATGAACCATCAATAGTACCCCTACTTAAATAACTTTTCTTTTCTCATTTTGCTTATATCTTGTATTTAAGTTTATTGGTAAAGGGCCGCTTACAATATTTCACCATTTTTTGTTAAATATGATTTTCAGTCTAACTAGGACAATGATAGTGGAATGGAGCGAGTAATGTTTTTTGGCTAAGAATTATCAGTTTAATAATCTTATTCATGAAACATTTTAAACAGGGTTTGGAGAAGAATACTTTAAGTTTCCTGAGCACGATATGGGCACTTTATTCAGCATAAGAATGGGTAACAAGTCCCTCCAAACTCATAAAAGTGTTCTTGCTTCAAAAAATAATGAAGAGAGCTTGGTATGTCATGAGATATTACTCTTTAGTGTGTTCAATTATTTTATAAATTCTCATAAATCAAACTTAAAGAAATTTCTATCATTATAATAACAAAAAAATTAATATAACGAAATAATTTGTTACTTATGTTTTAATGGGAAATCGGTTTAGTCCAATAAGTTAGTAGAATTATCAAACAATCTATTCTATTTTTTATGGTTATTTTAGTGATTGATACCAACCACTTCTTTTCATGGTCAATTAAACTTTTTCTAATCTTGGAACTATGTTGTTAGTGACAACGTGTCATGTAAATTGTCATTACGTAGTACTACATGCATCTCATCGGGGTCATTTCATAATATTGGATTTTTTTTTTTAAAATGGCGTTCTAAATAAAAATATTACAAAATTGGAGCTCCTTTAAAAGTATTTACAAGAAACGAGTCCACGTCATCACTTAACTCTTATGTCAAATACTTCTCGACATTTCGAACAATGATTAATTGGCTGTATCTTATTAAAAACAAAAAACAGAAACAACCAACTTCTCGCTACTTGGAATAGCGAGAAGTTGGTTGTATTTAAAAAAAAAACCGAAACAACCAACTTCTCACCACTTGAAATAATGAGAAGTTGGTTGTATCTTAAAAAAATGTTTGGTTAATGGCACCAATATATTCTCGTTGTTTGAAATTAATGCCGAGAAGTATCTGAAATAAAAAAGAAAAAAAACTACTCGCTCTCCGATATGCAAGAAGTTGAGAAATCTGGAAAAAATGATGACGTAGACCTATTCCTTATAAATATTTTGAAATGAGGCCCAGTTTTGTAAATATTTTGGTTTAAAACACAATTTAAGAAAAAAAATCATAAAATAGGCACGTAATACTACATGAACTAGCACATGTTAATTCAAGTATATACTATTATATAAACAGTTATACAAGAGCATTATACAATCATAACAATTCTAACTGAGCTTGTGTGTTTATTTTGAGCTTTAATTATTATTTTTGAATTATATTTTTAATTATTTTATGCTAAATGATAGATTTTGAGAAGATAATATTGTTTTGTGAATTGCTTGATTATTCCATACCTCAAAGTGAGGTATATATACAAATAAGAGAACCAACTAAGAGTCACAACTAATACAATTTATTATATATCAATTATGATAATTCATTATATCATAATTGACTTCATACTAACCCTTAGCATTCCTAATACCCTCCCGTAATCGTAAAGGTAGTAGTACGAACTTTACGATTGGAGAAAAATAAGAAAATCTAATTAATAAACAAACGTCTTCATCTCTTCATCTTCATCTTTCTTCAAAAAAAAACTTTTCATCATCACAAGGTGACACGGTAAAATAAACGAGTATTAAGACTCGTAAGACAAATTTTATTCGAACAAGAACGTTAAGCTTTTCGGACTTATCGAATATGGGGAATTTGTTAGGAACACTAATCGAACCCAAACAAATTTCGGTAACACGGAAAATTATCCGTTTCATTTTTGGGAGAACGTTAAGTTTTTCGAAATCCAAATTTTGGTGCGTAACAACTCACCAGTAAATTTTGCTTACCACCTCGATCAAAAATCAATTTTTTTTTTGGGATTTGACAGATTCGAAAACCCGACCATAACCCAAGTGATAAGCATCTTTTTACTTCTATTGGAGTACGAACATCATGTCCACCAATTTGCAGAATTATAGAAACCAATCACCAAAACTCACACTTTTTATTTGAAAAGCATACCAATGACTCCTGATCATTGTGATATCTCACAACTAATACAATTTATTATATATCAACTATGATAATTCATTATATCATAATTGACTTCATACTAACCCTTAGCATTCCTAATACTAAACTTTAAATTTAATTGAGCTTAAATAAATGATTTTTTAGTTTCATTATAAATTTTAATTTTTAATATTTTATGAAAAAACTCAGATTCATTCTAATAAAGCTCATAAATTATACATCTAATAAGCTCAGATAATGCAATATAAAGCTCAAGATCTATACTAGTTGTAATACAACTCGCTGTATACTCTAGTTACTGGTTAATTCGTATTCATAGTCATAAATAAGTGGAAGTTTATATATGCAGGCAAACTTTGCACAATGGGAACCATGCCATGGTCGGTTCAAGCTCCACCATCCATGGAAGAAATACCTTAAAATAGGAGCTCTTACTCGTCAGTTGGCCTTCCAAATTGAAGCTCTTTCATCATTTCTGACTAATGAGGTAAAGGTATATAAAACAAAATTTTATTTTTTTTGTCTTACACAATCGATCTCAATACAGATCACTCTTTCATATGTTGCATGCAACAATTTATAATAAAAGGTCTCAAATCTTTCCATTCATCTAGCTAATGAAAAAAAGTTTGTTGCACCAATGTGACAAAAAAGTAAAGTTTTTTTCTTTATCACTATTAGAATTATGAATGGTTGTATTTATTGAGAATTGCATAAGTTACATAATGATAGGCAATAAATTTATATACTACTTTCCATGACCTAAACTAACCTAATTTGATACAAACTAGACGTCATATATGCAAGTAAATATGGAGGAAATAATTGCAATGATACATTGGCTATAACTAAAAGATACACAAAAGATATGATGGTAAATATTGATTCTAGGCAATATTCTCTACATGCCCCCGTAAGATGGACAGCGGAACGGAAAGTCCGATCTTGGATAGTAGCTGTAGAGTCTATTGATCGAATACGAAAGAGGGGGGGGGGTGAATTGAGTATTAAAAACTAGCCCCACTTTTTCGATTTATATGATATGTAATTAATTATTTGATCTTATGAATTAAAATCAACTAATTAATTAATAAAAGTAAGCGCGAATAACGAAATAACGAAAAGTAAAGAGATAAGAGAGAGGCACACGATTTTTGAAGTGGTGCAGTTTCACACGTTGAAACCTACGTCCACTATTCTCGATTAATAATTTTTAGTACCTTTCTACGGATTACAAAAATTACCAACCCACTCGTATAATCAACACTATGATTATAACTCAAGGTGAGTATCGCTAAATACTCTATACTATCTTACGCTAATAAGAAAGTAAAATATAACTCACACAGATTCCCGTTAAAGAATTGTAAGCTTATAATGATGTACTATTATCCAATAACGTATTTCACTCAAGCGATTGATAATAATTGATGCACGAATCTTTTGAAAAACAAACTCTAAAAATATTAAATATTTGCTCAAAGGTTTGCTTTAAAATGATTTTGGAAAATCAACACAAATAAAATAAATAGCCGTGTGTGTAGTGTATGTCGTGTAGATTGCAAATTATATATGAATGAGTATTTATAGTAGAAGAATTATGGTAGATCTAAAACCCTAGTATAATATTTAATAAAGATACTTATCTTATCATAAAATAATATTTGCTAATCTTTTAGAAATATCTTTATCTCAAAATATTATTTGGTTTATCTTATAGAAATATATTTATTTTAATATCTCAAAATATTGTTGTAAAGATATAGTAGAATCCTAGATTAGGTAAACAAGGAAAACAAACCTATGGAGGCCGGATTCCTAGCTCACGAAACCCTAGGAGGCACGAATCCCTAGGTGGCACAAACTAGGTTTTCACGAAACCCTAGATGGCTCAAACACTAGGTGGGCTAATTAGGTTAACAACAAATTGAGATAGAATATATTAGAAATCCTAGGTAGCATGACAACCCATAAGTTGTATTACTAACCAATAGAATCTCATAAATATATTCTCTATTAAAATAATTGATAAATATAAAAATACTCTTTCACTTTTGAAAACATTTCAAAACATTGTATTTCCAAAATCATGCATCAATATTTTATCATCCAAAGTCATAGACTAAAGCTATAACTTTTGAACATAAAATCTCTCGAATGGAATAGTTACCGAATGACGACCTATACTATATAATCTTCACAAAGATCTTCAGTATACGGATCATCTCTTCATCTTGATCACAAAGACCCTCCATCTCGAGTCTTGTGTAGTTTGATGTAGATCTTGTTTGAAGCGATTTTCTTTAACGTTATGCCTGGTTAGCTATAACTTCCATGTTCACTTCCAAAGTTATTCCTGAAGTTGTTATAACTTTGTCTCACAGACTTTATCAAAGTTATGCCTAACTTTGATCGTTCTTCTCATAATTGTTGCTAGCTATAATAAGACTAAAGCACACAATTACACGCATATGATATATCGAGTAAAACATATTATTACGTAAACATATGTCATTATCAAAACTATGAAATTGGTCCAACAGTAGCATAAGAAGATAGAGATGCGTATAGCCGTATGGCGGTGTACGTTTCGAGAGCGACGAGTGAGACAGATGGTATCATGGTGTATAGCTCGATGAGGGGCCTAAGGGCTGCAACAATTGATGTTTTCGGGTCAGAACGTCGAGTGACAACTTGCGAGTATAGTAGAAAGCAGAGGCAGTATTGCGTGGGACCGAGCCATGGTGGCTAGAATTAGTCTCGTTGTAGGTTTGAATGGGTAGAGACGTAGAGTAGTGATTAGTTTGTTTTTAAAGTTGAAAAGATTAGCAAGAATGGGTTTTGCGAGGGTCTGTAATTCAAAAATGTGATATTTTTTTTTTGGTTTTTTTTTTGTGTTTTTCAAAGATAAAATGCAAAGAGTGTTTTGTTTGTACGAAAATTTGGTGGGTTTTTTTTTTGAGCAATATGAAAATAAGCAAAATAAGTGGATAACAGGTTTTGAATATGGTGGCCGAGACGATATGGTTTAAGGGGTGAGACGTTTTGAAGACGGTGGCCAAAGTGAGTTGTGGTCTAGTATAAAAGGGGTGTTGTGTAGGCAACAAATGAAAAACGGCATAAATTTTAAGAGGAGTGGCCATGAGGCTAGGGCGCAAATTTTTGAGGGGTGGTTATAAGGACACAATTTTAAGAAGGGTGGCCGCAAGGGCACAAATTTTGAGTGGTGGCAACTAGGGCACAATTTTAAGAAGGGTGGCTAAGTATAGGGTAGCCAAATTTAAATGGGTGGTCGTGTGAGTGACCAAGTTTGTAAGAGGTAGCCATGGGTAGCCAAAATAGGTTGATCGTTTGATCGTTTTAGGGTAGTTTGGATAGTTTGATGCAATTCTTAGGAGGTGAAAGGTGGAATAAGGGTAGTGGATGGTTGCAGTGGAAGAGGATCAATTCTTAAGGCGTTAGCCTTTATCAAGAGCACGAGGCTCTGATACCATATTAGAATTACGAGAAAGGTTTCAATAAGAATTGCATAAGTTACATAATGATAGGCAATACATTTATATACTACTTTCCATGAGCTAAACTAACCTAATTGGATACAAACTAGACGTCATATATGCAAGTAAATATGGAGGAAATAATTGCAATGATACATTGGCTATAACTAAAAGATACACAAAAGATATGATGGTAAATATTGATTCTAGGCAATATTCTCTACAATCACACCTAAGTTTTATTTAATACTTATTTATTTTTTGTAAGGTAAGAAAACTAGATTGATCATTTAGGATAAGACCGATCTATCTCATCCTTTTAAATGAGGGATGTAATTAAGATGAAGTCATCTACTTTAAAACCACCTCGAAAGAGTAAGACAAGACTGTCCAAAAGAGGCCATAAAGTTAGCAGCTTTGTTAGCCTCACGAAAGTAATGCTTAACAATCACATCCTCGAATAATTGAAGGTCTAACCTCACATTTTTGATAATACTGGAAATTTTTTTCCCACAGAATTTGCCAAGTATATACGTATCGAGTTAATAACACAAAAGTTATCACCTTCAACAATTAACTTTGAGATTCGTAAGTATTTAACTACTAAAATGCATTCTTTTTATGCGAGAGCTTAGCAACAAGGATGTTGTTAGATTCACACTTCTTTGCTCGTGACAAAATAACTTTACCGTTATGATCTCTTATACAATAGCCAAAAGTAGCTTTATTCCCATATATTTTCGATCCGTCAAAATTCAGCTTTAAAGAATCGCTTTTAGGTTTTTTCCACAATCCCACCAAATTTCTTCCTTACTGATAGTGTTTCTAACTTAATCGTCTTTATCGGGATTGCTGATATCCTTTTGCATGTCTAGTATCATTCGAGCTCTTAGTTCTATTATTGCATAAAATAATAAGTTTGTTGTTGAAGCGAACATCATTAAAGGATAATGTCATTTTTATATAACCACGCATACCACCAAATGAAAACAATCATTATAAAATCATATTTTGGAATTAAGTTTTTGAGACAATTGAGTTTCATTGAAAAACTTTGACTTGTAATATTATCATAAATTGTCAAAAACTTGTTAAAGTTAATACATGTCTTTGATAACTAAACCAATCACATGACATTTGAAAAAGAAATGATATTTGTTTTCAATAGAATGGTTATTACACAAAATACATTTAGGCGGGGCATTATTATAAATTTTAAGAGTCCTACCTTTCGTAAGGAGGCCGTTAACACAAACTTTCCAAAGAAAAAAATTACAATAGTACCTTGTTTGTTGTTATATTGATTATTTGGTCACAAATGTATATCTAAGCCACAGTTCTTAGAATTTTGTAAACTAGTTCAGATCATCAGATGTCCATTTCCACTTGAGTGACCTTTATTTACCATTCAAATTTTAATTTTTATGAATTTGAATTGTGCTAAACTTGCCTAACTCATACATTTCTCATTAATAATATGTTCTATATTACAGAGTTTATCAAAGTGCTTCTCCGATTGCTCAAGACATCTCTTTCCAACATACTTAAAATTACCATGACGAGATATAAAATTGTAAATAGATATGAGACACTTTCACTACTCTTGTTGTAAATATTATTGCTTTCACGACATCACCTCTTAATACTGTTACGTTCACTACTCATACGATTATTGTTGTTTCTTTTACTACTCCCTTTATTTTTACGGTTAAATTTATTATACCCGTTAGTTTTATCACTTATATATAAATTAATCAAATATTTTTTCTTAAATCAATTGTTATGCTCCACTAAATGTTCATACTTTCCCCCGTTCTTAATTTTTTATGTTACTTTCAATACATTCGTTGTTACTAGTGCTACATTCACTTTTCCCGTCATCATGATTGTTACTATCACTACTACTATATATTTTAATACTATAAATTTCAATACTCTCGTCAATGCCATTGTTACTTTTACTACTCACACAAGTTATTACTATCGTATATACTAGATCCAATGTTGTTACAGTTATATTCACTAATAACATATAGTTACTTTTGTTACTTACACAATTTTATTAGATTTATATATTATAAATAAATATATTACATATTTGCATTAAATCATTACGTGATTTTAATTTTTATATTAGTTTGAAATCTAATTGTATTACAATTAGTATTAATCCCGCGCGAATGAACAATTTTTTAGCTAAACACTTTAACAATTACACCACGGTTATAAATCTATTTGAAATTTAATTATAAAATTTAGTATTAGTAAGGTTTTGAATTAAGCGGTATAGAATATGGTTGAACGCTTTTACTACTAATAAGATTGTCGGTTTTTCTGAAATATTTTTTTTAGCTTTATTTTGAAAAATATTGTTGTTATATCATTATATTCACTAAAGACGTAATATAAACGTGAACTAATGACATTGCTAATACAAAAAAAATTAGATAGTTGCTGTAATAAATATATATATGTACTCTGTATATCTTTAATAAAAAAAATAACCAAAATTAAAATGTTCACATAGTATGGAGTAAAGATGAATATTAAGTTAGAGTGTAAAAAAAATTATATAATTCATAAGTTTTTTTGTTTTAGAAGTAAAAATATATGAACACTATTATCATGTAGTACATGAGTTGGTATCGAAAGTCAGAATACCTGAATAGTAGAATTATTTAGAAAGTTTGCTAAGTATTTGAGGCCATCATGTTTAGTTTTAAAAATAATAGCAGTAAATTATTTCTATCATTATAATTAGTGCAATTTTATTAATGTCACAAAATCAGAACATGCAATTTTATTAGTGAAATAAAATAATTAAGAATATCTTATTAATATGTCTATACAAATTGAAAAAAATAGTATGACATTTTTATACGAAATAGAGTTATTTATTGTTTGGAATAGTATGTACATATAGTTTTAGATATGATATAATAAAATCTAATTATAAAATTATTCATTTAGGCGGAAAAAGTTTGATGGTCTCTTATTCTTTTAGTAGAAGGGGCTTCCTATATTTAATATTAAAATTTCATTTAAAAGTGTTTATTATTATTATTATTATTATTATTATTATTATTATTATTATTATTATTATTATTATTATTATTATTATTATTATTATTATTATTATTATTATTATTATTATTATTATTATTATTCTTCTTCTTCTTCTTCTTCTTCTTCTTCTTCTTCTTCTTCTTCTTCTTCTTCTTCTTCTTCTTCTTCTTCTTCTTCTTCTTCTTCTTCTTCTTCTTCTGCTTCTTCTGCTTCTTCTTCTTCTTCTTC